>OOFC01043356.1:0-14812 GCA_900323345.1 Pseudochromis fuscus | reverse complement strand
CTTCATATCCAAATATGGTCACTTCCTGCTCCAAACCACCAACATGGCCACATTCAGATACCAGACTCCTGGATCAGGGTGAGAGTCTACAAACCAACAGTTGACATCATGTTAACTCCATCTGTTCTATAAATGCTTACTTCTTTACACACACCCAATGAAACAGACTGAAGACACACACCTAAACACAGATGAACCTGCTCTGCCCGCCTGTACTCTCCTGTATCCGCCTGTACTCTCCTGTATCCGCCTGTACTCTCCTGTATCCGCCTGTACTCTCCTGTATCCGCCTGTACTCTCCTGTATCCACCTGTACTCTCCTGTATCTGCCTGTACTCTCCTGTATCCGCCTGTACTCTCCTGTACTCTCCTGTATCCGCCTGTACTCTCCTGTATCCACCTGTATCCGCCTGTACTCTCCTGTATCCGCCTGTACTCTCCTGTATCCGCCTGTACTCTCCTGTACCTGCCTGTACTCTCCTGTACCTGCCTGTACTCTCCTGTATCCACCTGTATCCGCCTGTACTCTCCTGTATCCACCTGTACTCTCCTGTATCCGCCTGTACTCTCCTGTACTCTCCTGTATCCGCCTGTACTCTCCTGTATCCGCCTGTACTCTCCTGTACTCTCCTGTATCCACCTGTACTCTCCTGTATCCACCTGTACTCTCCTGTATCCGCCTGTACTCTCCTGTATCCGCCTGTACTCTCCTGTATCCGCCTGTACTCTCCTGTACTCTCCTGTATCCACCTGTACTCTCCTGTATCCGCCTGTACTCTCCTGTACTCTCCTGTACTCTCCTGTATCCGCCTGTACTCTCCTGTATCTCCTGTACTCTCCTGTATCCACCTGTACTCTCCTGTATCCGCCTGTACTCTCCTGTATCCGCCTGTACTCTCCTGTACTCTCCTGTCCCGGAGTCTGAGTCTTGCGGTATAATCCGCTTCTCAGTGTTAATCTCGTTGTTAAACTGCAGACACAACTAACTCACTAACTAGCTAACCTGTGAAGACACGAGCAAAACCCGAACCGGACTAAACCGGCCCCCTCTCCATCAGTCGTTGAACCGGGACAACCACGAACCGAACCGGGACGTGCTAACGTCAACCTATTAGCATGCTAACACAGAGAACCAGTTTGTACCTGAAGCTTCGGAAGCAGTTCCGGAGAAAGTCCGAACATTTAACGAGCTTTACGTAAAAACCGCGCAGCTTCTTCGTCTACGCAGTTGAGACTGTTGTTGTCAGCAGATTCAAACCGGGAGCCCTGACCTCTGACCCGGAAACTCTCAGTCACATGAACCCAAAAACTTAACCTTTCGCTTTTTCCTAGCCGACTGTTTGGATCCTCACAGGACACCGTCCGCCTTGTATTCCCTGCAGTACCTGCACTTCGCCGCTAAATGACGCTGTGTCGCTTAAAATAACGTCAGGTACCGTTATGTAACCAGAATCCATTTAAAATCTGTCAGTTTTAATATGTTTCTGCCTCCCTCGACATGTAAACACGGTGTTGGTGACGGATCAGGATCAAAGAACAAAGCAGAAAAGTCTGCTCTTCAGTTCGGCATCAGGTCAGAGGTCACAGAGGGTAAGGAACACCCTCTATCTCCATTTAACAAACAGCAAGTTATCATTTTCTTGCTCAAATACAAATCTAAACCAAACGGTGGTGTTTAAACACAGCAAACTTTAAAAAAAAAAAAACCAACAAAAAAAAAAAACCCAATAATACTAGTTTAGGATTTTCCTGTTTCCGAGCAGAGCCTCATATGGTGTAATAAAATACACACTGATATTGACAACAGTTGAAAGAGGGAGCTAACATTAGGAATTGACAGTTGGGAAGGATTAGCTAATCAGTGGTCTGCAACCCTGGTCCTCAGAGCCGCAGTCCTGCATGTTTTAGATGTGTCCCTCTTCCAACACCTGATTCTAATGACCAGGATGGTTATCAGGCTTCTGCAGCTGGATGATGAGCTGGTCATTTGAATCAGGTGTGTTGGAAGAGGGACACATCTAAAACATGCAGGATAGTGGTTCCTGAGGACCGGAATTGAGAAACCCTGCTTTGGGACCACGGTTGCAGACCCCAGAGTTAAATGTATGGCTAGCTGACAATGTTAGCTTAAATATGGTTAACTGGTACAATCATTTACTAAAAGTATAGCTAGCGGGTGACACTGTTAGCTTCAATAATGGGTAACATTGAATTGTTAGGTACATGTTTGGCTATAGGTGACGAAAATGAAACACACGACAAACTGGAACTGCTGCACTTTATTACGTGATGAACGTAGCAATGTAACATTTGTATGTTTCCTCTACATGGAAATAAAACATTGAGGTTGGGATGAGAGCACTGAGGTGGGTAATAAATTGTGGTATGGTCCAGCATGCAACTGAGGATGTGCTACAAGAAAACAACACTGACAGTAAACAGCTGGTCCATGTGAGAGTTCACTGAATATTTACACTACTGGAAAACTATCATACATAAATACACAAGGATAGTTCAACACAGCATATTTACCACCACACAGGGACCTTCAAACATCCCAGAGGACACACAGCAGGTAAATTTATTAGGTATTTTGTATCTACATTATACACCCCCCCACCTCCACCCACACACACACACACACACAGACACACACACACACGCATGTCTAAAATACCATGGGACTTTAGCCACACACAAATCATATTGAGAACGTGTTGGTGACGCATTGTTTCATGCGGGAGGTTAAACATGGTGAATAAATGCAGTTACATGGATTTTAGTCACAGAAAATTATGACTGTACAAGCTACGGGAGGTGACTTTAAAGGGCTTTCTGGCATGTTAGCATTAGCCATATGGTAAAAGGTGGGAAAAGAACCAGGAAAACGTTCCTATTACCTAAAGGAAGGTTAGCTAGCTTAACACAATGTAAAATATAAAATATAATATAAAAAAAAGCCATTAGCTTGGTATTTCCTTTAAAATAGCTATTAGCTAAATTATTATAACTATTAGGTCATAGTTTTTTCAGTTTGTCAAAAAAAAAAAGAGGCTCACATTGTTTAGCTGTGTTTAAGTAGCATAACTGGTTGTATTAGTCTTAAATGTGGATACAATTTCTTTACCGGCTACAGCAGTGTTTATCAGCTATTTTGTCACCAGTATGCTAACGTCTGCAACTCAGGGGCTAACATGAACAAAACAGATTTTTAAAAAAAGCCAGTAACCTAACACATCCAGGCTAACTGCGTTCAAAAATGGTGCCTAACTTAGTAGTTTGACGTTTTGTCAGAGGTACACATGCCAAAAAACATCTGTATTGTTTTTGCTAGCTTTTTTGTGCTTCCATGAGGACTTGATACAAAGATCTTATGGTACATGTTGTTGTGACGTGTTTGCCAACAGAAATGTTGGCAATGAGTTTTTCTTTTATAGTCCAAGAAAATACTGATATTCCAACTAATTCAGCAGTTCCTATGCAATGTTAGCATGCTAAACAGTAACTCGGCATACTGACCTGCTAGCAGACTGACTAAGCTAGCTCACCAATGGCCTGATCAGTGGCAACGACTGACAACTTTATGAACCTAACAATGTAATGCTAATAGGTGCTAATCAAAGTACTGGAGAATCAGTGCCACCTACTGCATATTTTGATATTTGCATAACAGTAGTGAATGGGAATGAGTATAAATCTGAATATTGTTACATAAATTTTCATTATATGGACCCCTAGTTAGCAAAACTGTTGCTAGTAAAGCTGCCTTGACAACAACAGTAGCATCAGCTAATATGCTTTGAACAACCAGGAGTCTTTTGGTGCTCGTGCTGTCGTTGCCTAGCAGCAGTGTCTGGAAAAGACTCTATTGAGCATGCGTAACGAACCCATCCACGCAGAAGCTAAACATGAGCTAGCTAACAACACATGTTCTGTGCTAATTGGAAATTACCAGTTGATTAAATATTACTCAGGGTTTCCATCAGTTTCTGTTTCCTTCTCTGAAATGTCTCAGATCTACACCTGGTCCCGGTTCTGAGATCTAAACCCGGTCCTGGTTCTGGTCACATAATGTCATATATACATATCAGCTTCTATAAACAGTACAAACTGTAGAAAATATAAAAATAAGAACACATAAGTTAATTTTAAAAAAGGCGTGGTCGTAGATCAGCTGACTGATGCTGTGCCATCTACAGAACCCCAAGGTAAGGCTTCACTCACCCTGTCGTTAACTCACTGCAGGTTTAAGAGAGTTAAAGGAGCAGTTACAGATGAGTCACATGACACATTTACACATCTGAAAAACTACAACTTGTTTTTTATAAAACCAACAAAACAAATCAAAAAGTCTTTGTTATACAAAAACAAACAAAAGTAAACCAAAGGAGGAGAAAATAAAGAAACTATTTGTAAATTCAGTCTTTGCCCAGTTTCCCTAAAAAACAACATGATGTGACATATTTCCAACAAAAACAGGATATGTAGGCAGGGCTAAATGATTGAAACACAACCAAACACCATAGCTAGCCAACTAGCTATTAGATGCCTAGTTCTAGTTATCTAGACAACTTTAGCGGGTAGGTTATCTAGATAGCACTGGGGCATAGGTTATCTACTAACATTGGTACATAGATTATCTAGATGACGTTGGCATAAAGGTTATCTAGATAATGTTTGTACTAGGGGCGCAATGATTAGTTGACATTGACATCAAAAATGGGTAATTATTGAAAAGATAAACATCTAATGCATTAGCATTTGTGGAACGACTATTGTGATTGTTGATTAATCACTGCCAATCATTCACAAATTGGATTATGAATCGCAAAATCATATATGCATATGTATACATAAGAATTGTTTCCATCTGCTGCATCAGCTGGCACCCCATTGTTAACCTGCATCTAAACTCTATTGCACTTGTGCAACTTTCTGAACTGTTTTATTAGTGTTGATGAATCATTGCACCCCTACACAGCAAAAAGTGTTGGAGTCAATATGGAATTAACTACATGTTGGGTAAATTTTTATATGATTACATTACAAGAAAACATTGTTACTCTGTACTAACTAATGATGCTGTTCCAACTAACTACTGATTACTGCTACAGCTGCTACTCTGTCAGTGTTTCCTGGTGGGAATCTGAACTGTGTTGATGAGGGAACTGTTGCCATTTTTTGGTTAACATGGTTCAGTCATACAATACGATGTTATTTGAAAGGATTAAAGAAACATAAAGCACATATCAATAACGTTAAAAAATATATACTGTTAGAAACTGAAAGGACACACTTTTCTAACTGGCATCAAGCTTCAATCTGTTAGTTTGGATTGAATTTAAACTTTGAACACGTTCAACCAATTTTTACTAAATTAAAGTGCTTTAGATCACGTAGATTAATTTTATATTTACCAGATCTGAATTCAGCTAAAACCGACTGATGATGGATTGACAGCTCGCTGCTCAGCTAATGGAGCAGAAATAGGAGCTTTGAAGTTTATTCAAAAGCTGTTTTTTTCAGCTGGATCGAATCCATCCTTCATTTCTCCTGCTCGTCTTTGAATAAGAAGAAACAAGTGTTCCCACCTTCGTCAGGGTCATTACCTGAGGAGATTTTTACGTGGCCAAGGGTTCGTAGGTCACGAGGCTGACGGTCCGATACACTTCTGGGTTGTTTTTTTTTTAAATCGGCTTCCCGTCTCCATCCAGACCTCATGAGGCAGTTCAAACTACTGTAAAAAAATGAATAAAAATCTGATAAAACGTCTGAGCCAAAAAGACCGTGGACGGGATGAGGCATTGTGTGCTGGCTGCATAGCTAGATTCACTGTTCAACAAAAATGCCTCTTTAAAGCACAAACACAGAAGAATGTCCTCGATACGTCACCGTCCGGAACCAGGAGTCTATTCAATGATTTGTTCCCAACACAACTTTGCTTAAAGTGCTTAAAGGTGTGACGACTGTTTACAGCACACCGAACAGCCAAAAACCACATCCACTAACCATCGGCTAAGTCACAGCAAGATCTTCCTGAACCATTCTCCTACCAATGCAAAGGGATTCTGAAGGCAGATTCAAGACCAAACAAAACCTTGCATCTGCCCAAATTAACTTGAAAACAGACCTGATCCGACTGAAAGCCCTGTTTCCACCTCCTGCAACAACAATAAAATCTCTGATCCAGTTGGATCTATCTGGTTCTGATCCTGCTACAGTAAAACGGCACCGCACCCAAACAGATTTGACATGATTCAAACCCAACTCTGGTACAAGGTTGGGTCTTGGTGCCTTAGAACAAAGGTCCTTGAAAACCTCTAAGCCGTAACCACCAACATCTACTCACAGAGACAGTCCCAACAGGTTCTCCTCTTCCACAACCTGTGGATTTTCAAAGTTGGGCAATTTTGTTGCCTCGTCACAGGTCAGACTCTGTGGGTCCCCAGAAGTATACGAGAAACAAACCCACCTGTCTAAACCACCAGGTGAATATGTTGAGTTCCTTTGCAGGCTTGAGAGTCAGGTAATATCAAGGCCACCCCCACCTACCACAAGGCTGGTAGGTCTTCTCGAAGTCAGGGAATCACCTCCCTTCACCAGAAACAAGGAGGGATTCTGAGATTTTTGAAGGTCTTGTGCAATTTCAGTCTTCAGACAGGGTCAACAGCACATTGGTCCACATCAGGAAGCCAAACTGAAGGTGAGATAATTTGGAATCTTAATTGTTTAGGGTATAGATTTTGAGCTTACACAAAAAAAATAATTTCAGTGGGAACCTGAAAATATTCAGAAAGGAAGACCCTCTGTTCCCAGCCTTAACAAGAACTAGACATTGAGAAGTAAAGGAATCATCTCATCGAAAACCTCTCAGCCATACCCACAAGGATGACAACACAGGGATCAAAAGGGTCAACGGCACACCGGTCCACACCAGGAGTCCAAACTGAAGGCAGGATCTTTTGGAATCTTCCTTTCTTTGGCCGGAGATTTAACTCCTATGAAAAATTCTCAGAGACTTTAGCGTCACCATGAAAGTATTCTACAAAAAATGTCCAATGCTATAGTGATGGCCAGGTCAAAAAACCAAGACCTGGAGAGACAACAGCCTCAACAAGAGCCAAACATTGAGAAGAAAAGGGATCTCCTAACTTCATCACCAACGGAAACATATTTTTAGGGGATTTGTGTAATTTCAGAAGTTCTTTGACGTTTGTCTCAGGACCGGACATTCAAAAAATGTCCATCAAGAAAATTCAGATACCAAAACAAGTTCAATCCTCAAATCCCCCATAAGCAGCTGGTACAGCATATTTGATTTCATGTTCAGAGTATTCTGTCAGAAACATCGTGATCTCCAACAAAACAGAAGGATGACAAAGAAGTGAAAAAGAAAACATTTCTTTTTAAGCAAACAACAAATCTAGAAGCAGGTCATCCCGTTGGGCTCAGAGGTTGTGGTCGCTGTGGCTCCACCTCCAACCAAAAAGACAGCCATGCTGGATTTTGACTGGTTGATTTTGGGCATGCCAATGCCTCTGTTCAGACTAGACGAGAAGTGGATGTGGCTGCTGCTGCTGCTACTGGTATTGAACTCGAAGTCTGGATCGAGAGCTGTATCTGTGGAAACAACCCAAGAGGCTGGACGCCATTTTTTCAAAGTGTATGGGGTCTTGACGCGGCGTTTGATTTTCTCTGCAGAGGCACTCAGACTCCCGTGGTCTGTCCCAGAAACATCGTCTGAGAAGAGGAAAACACAATGTTAGAACATGTGATGTCAGGAGTTTGTCCTGTTCTCTGGTTCTATGACCCTTGGTGAAGGTTGTTGGTCCTCAACCAAATAAACCACTCACCTGATGAAATGCAGGACAAGGACAGATCCAGGGAACAGGGACGCTCAGGCCTCCGGGCCTTTTGTGCCACCTGGGTCCTTAACAGACCAGTTGTTTGTGATTCTAAGGATGGACCTTGTAGAATGTCTGCAGGTTCTAGAACTGAAGCGTCTGCTGCAAGACCTGTGGTTTCTAAATCCTGAGGTTCCAAAGCTGGAGTTTCTGGGGCTTGAACCTCTGGAAGTGGAACTCCTAGATCTGAGGCTGTTGGTCCTGCATCTGATGCTGGAGCTTTTAGATCTGAAGCTGTTGGTCTTGGATCTGAGGCTGGAGCTTCTGGATTTGAAGGTAGAGCTCCTGGATCTGACGCTGGTGGTCTTGGATCTGTAACTTCTTGTGATGAACGTTTCTGAGAGGTTAGTGTATCTACCATTTGGGCTCCTGAAGACGACCTTGAGGACTCAGTGTCTTCTACCTGTGAGGTCTGAGCTCCTGCCTCTGGAGCTGTTACTGAGCCACAACTTGGATCTCTGAGGTCTGGGATCACAGACTGGACCAGTTGATCTTTTAGATTCTCGGTACACATGAGTGTCAACACTGTTTTGGGTTCTTTCTGGACATATGGGCCTTCACCATTCCTGTAGGTGGTGGGAGGAGCCTGCAGTAGGAGGGGTTTACCAGATGAAGGTGGATCAGGTTTAGGACTGCTGACACCTCCCTCTGGACTCATCTCCAAATGCCTTATCCTTCCAGGCTTGACCCCTGACTCTAATGCTAGCCTGTTGTTGTTGTTGTTGGAGTTGGAGCCTTGTCCCGTCGGGATGTTTGTGGCCTGGCTGTGATGATGATGATGAAGGGGCTCACTCTCAGCGGGCGGTTGTTCCCGCCTCAGCAGCGGTTCGTGTTCATCAGGACTGAAGTTGAGCAGATTCAGACGTCCTTCATCCATCTTTTCCTCGTCCTCGTCCGCCACCTGCGGCCCCGCTGGATTGGTCCGACCTCCGCCCATCACGGCATTCATCACCAGGGTGGGGACTCCGGCACTATAGCTGCCAGCAATGACTGCAGCACAGCTTTTTGTGTTGATGTTGTTAGTAACCGTGGTTACCAGATGTGGTTCCGCTGCTGCAACAACGTTTACCGTGTTCATCTTAGCGACGCCCGTTTCCACCTGTGAACACAGAATGTTCTGGATTCGTAATGAGAAACAACAGACCTGCCGTCCTTCAGATGTCACACCCTGAACACTGGTCTAACACCAGGACGTACTTTTTCGCCAGTGTAAATGCACCAAAACCGAAGCGAAGCGAGTAGGTACCAGTGTAAATGCGCCATAAATGGAGGCCGTCCGAGACAGAACAAAAATTTTTTCTTTGTTGTCCTTTATTTTCGAGTTTTACATTTAGGACGCAGGTCATTCAGGGGAGGTCAGTCTAACATTTTCCTGTTTTTTACAGTTCATGTGCCTATTTTTAACAGACTCTTTAAACACAAAATGCCACTTTCTTGTTTTGTGGACTGGGTTTTAAGAAAGTGGAAAAAAGTTAAATATTAATCAAACTTTGCGAATATACCTGTGGGAGAAGGTCCCTGTTTTAGACTCTTCTCCTCCAGGACGACTGAATATCACAGTTCATGGGTAGAATTTAAAGTCAGATGAGCCAAGCTGGAAATAAGCTGACAGGCTCCTCCCACAGTGATCATTAGCTTCAAGGTGCAGAGCGATGCTAGCAGGACGAGCCCTGATCCGAGACCACCCAAACCCTTCATACCTTCATAGACTTCAGCTTCTCCGGCTTCAGTCGAGAGGCCGATCTGGGGTCCTTGGTTTTGGGGAGCAGGTGGAGGCTGGAGGGCCTCTGGGGCAGGTTCTGTTGTTTGGGCAGGGGGCGGGCGAAGGTTGAGGGAGGTGACGCCCCCCCACCGAGAACCCCGGGGTCGCCCCGAGGAGTCGAGCTGTTCACCTGGAGGAGGAACAGATGTCAGGTTACTCTGATGGCTCAGCGGCAGCTGGAGGAGGAGGAGGAGGAGGAGGAGGAGGAGGAGGAGGCGGTACCTCAGAACCGTGGAGGATCTGGTGGAGCAGCCGGGTGGAGGACTGCAGCTCGGAGCCAAACAGCTTCTGCGAATGTTCCATCAGGTTCTCGTCAGATGCCTCCCTCAGGTTCTTATCCACCTGCAGGTGTGAACAGAGCTCGTTAAACAGAGGACGGTCCGAGGCTGGTTCAGATCGGAGGACAGAAGGCGGAGTTAAAACCTCTTTAGGGTGGAGCTTGGAGGCCTCCAGGTCCTCCTCCGTCAGCTGCAGGCAGACCGGGACACTGAGCACAGCGCCACCTGGAGGACCGAGAGGACACTCAGTGTTCAGATCAATGTTAAAGTGCTGGGATGTATTTCTGTAGGTGTGACTGTTACCGGCGTGCTGAGACTCAGAGATGGTGCAGAGAACGGTGGCGGGTGGCAGGGTGTTGGCGGTCGACATGCCGCCATCTGACAGCCGAGCCTGATGGACACAAAGAGCAGGTGATGAATATAAGTTGAAAATATGAATGAATGATGCTTACGTTACGTGGTCTGAACTTCTACCTGCTGCCGCTCATAGTTGATGGAGTTCCTGTTCTTCTCCACACCATCTGCCCCTCCCGTGGTTGTCCTGATGACTGAGGCCAGGTATGGGTCTCCCTGGAGATTTTTAACCACACCCACCTGCAGATCCTCAATGTAAGAGGAGGTGGAGCCAACCTGAGGAGGCCACCGGCCATGGGACAGATTCCTGAGACAGAAAACTGAGTCAGTGTGTGTAGCTGTGTGTACTGGCAGTTGTGTACTGTGTGTGTACCTGTGATTGTGTACTGTGTGTACTGGTGGTTATATACTGTGTGTGTACCTGTGGTTGTGTACTGCAGTGTGCGTGCCCAGCAGTGTGAGTTCAGCCAGTCGTTCCTCTGCACACTGAGCGGTGAGGCGAGCCTCAGCGTCCTGGTCCCAGCAGTCCTCCATGGTCTCCTTCAGGGAACGCAACACCTGCACACACACAACCTCAGCACCGTGTGTGTGTGTGTGTGTGTGTGTAACAGACAGCCACACACTCACTCACCAGGCTGTTCTCCTTCCAGACTTCAGGGAACCTGGGCCTGAACTTCTCCCGGACCACCAGGACCTGCATGTCCTCAAAACTCGGGTGGTTCCCGAGTTCAGCCTGGAACGCCAGCTGGAAGTCAGGGACCGCCTCCCCTGAACACACAACACACACAACACACACAACAAACACAGCAACACGTTAGCTTCATGTTAACACCTGTCACACTGTGAGGGACCGTGTTGTGTTGTGTTGTGTTTTCTGTGTGTGTGTGTGTGTGTGTGTGTGTGTGTGTGTGGTGTTACCTGGGTACAGGTCGGAGCACCTCCTGAAGCTCTCCCAGTACAAAAGACCCAGAGCGTAGACGTCGACCTGCTTCAGTGCCGCCTCACAGTCTCTGAGGTTCAAAGCTCCGCCCAGAACCTCCGGAGACATGTAGCGCACCGTCCCCACCTGCACAGACACACACTGTAAGCCCCTCCTCTTCCTGACCACACCTGCCCAGTCACGTGATACAGCAACGGTTACATAACCTGACCTCAGATATGGTCATGGTGTCATCGTCTCCAGGGCGACAGGGCCGGCCCCCCGTCAGCCTCATGGACAGGCCGAAGTCAGCGAGGACACAGGACAGGTCAGCTCGGACCAGGACGTTCCTGCTGGTCAGGTCTCTGTGGGCAACGGCCGGTTTGTACTGGTCTGGCAGAAGACGGAGGACAGGAGAGTCACACCTGAACATCACTGTTGTTGTTGTTTACAGTCAGCAGGTAAACAAACATGGCATACCTCCTCTGCAGAGCTCCGTGTGCAGGAAGGCGAGGCCTCTGGTGACGCCGTGAGTCATCCTGCAGCAGGTCAGCCAGTCTACGGCGTGGAGGGACAGGTACCGGGACAGACAGCCCTGAAACACACCACCATGTTGGCTAACAGCTAACAGGCTATGCTGAGCGAAGCTAACACCCTTTATGCTACGGAAGGCTAACAGGAGTGTCTTTCTAAAAGAAGATTGTTGGTTTAATTTGTTGACGTCATGTTCAAGAGAAAACGCAACTGTGTGTGTGTCTGTGTCTGTGTGTGTTTCTGTGTGTGTGTGTGTGTGTGTGTGTGTGTGTGTGTGTGTGTGTGTGTGTGTGTGTGTGTGTGTGTGTGTGTGTGTGTGTGTGTGTGTGTGTGTGTGTGTGTGTGTGTGTGTGTGTGTGTGTGTGTGTGTGTGTGTGTGTGTGTGTGTGTGTGTGTGTGTGTGTGTGTGTGTGTGTGTGTGTGTGTCTGTGTGTGTGTGTGTGTGTGTGTGTGTGTGCTGTGGTGTGTGTGTCTGTGTCTGTGTCTGTGTCTGTGTGTGTGTGTGTGTCTGTCTGTTTGTGTGTGTGTGTGTGTGTGTGTGTCTGTGTGTGTGTTTGTGTGTCTGTGTGTGTGTGTGTGTGTGTGTGTGTGTGTGTGTGTGTGTGTGTGTGTGTCTGTGTCTGTGTCTGTGCCCGTGTGTGTGCCCGTGTGTAAACTACAGTGAGTTTTCATTACCACCACTTGCAGTTCTATCATCCCTCGCAGCCTGATAGATGTCACCGCATTCTCCTCGGAGCTGCTTAAATTTGTAGCAGAGCGCTATTGTCTGTGTCCGTTTCTGCAGCCACACAACATTAACCACTCTCCCCTCCACTTGTCAAACCTGCAGAGACATCGGGAACAAGCTGGTGTTCAGCAAGACCGTGGATGCCTGCTGGGGACGACCGGAGCATGTCAGCTCCCTGGAACACGTTCAGGCTCGCCTCACTCTCTCACACAACCAGAGAGGAAAATTGGCCATTCATCTCATCAGCCCACTGGGCACACGCTCCACCCTGCTGTTCCCCAGGTACACAGTAAAACGCCACGCCAACAGTCGAGCCCTATTACAAACCTCTGTTTTGTTTTTTTTTTCCTGTGTGCGTGTCACACACAGACAGACTCAATGTGTGTGTGTACTTCAGTTTTAGCCGTACACAGATGCTCCCACAGGCATCCTCTGAGTCTGCATTCAAACACAGCAAAAACAACAAACATGCCCCCTCTCACTCTCCCTCTCTCCTCTTTTATTCAGGCCCAACGACTACTCCTCGGAGGGGTTCAACGACTGGGCTTTCATGACCACCCACTCGTGGGGCGAGGATCCTCAAGGAGAGTGGAACTTGGAAATAGAAAACGTAGCGGCTAACGGACGTGACTATGGTAACTCAGCTCATCATCATTAATACTTCAGTCTGGTCACATCACATCAAACCTACATTAATGCCAGCATTAACTGCCCCCTCACCGACTCAAGTCTTCTCGCATATTTTCATGCTTCTCTAAATAGCCTCTCTTCAGTTCCTCCTCCCTGTTTTTTTTTTTATTTCCTGTCCTTTTCCTTCTCTAATGACACAGTTTGTAACATTTCTGATTCCCGGGGGAGAGGCTCTCGCAGACAGAAAAAAACAGCCGCTGGGCAAAAGGAGGATTCTTCCGCGAGAAAATATTTGGCAACCTTTTGATTATCAAAACGTCGATATCTTGAGAGCGTTTCTCTTTCCGACAAGTGGGCTGCATTTTAGTTCAAAAAGCAAATGGCAGGATATTGTCGAGAAGAGTCAACATTTTTAAGTCCTGGAGTTTTCCTGTAGCTTTGTTTACTGAGAGCAGCAGCAGCAGCAGAGAGGAGTGAGATAGGAAAGAAAACCTCTCTTCCTCTGCTGCTGTTGATCCTCCTCCTCCAGTGTTGTGTTTGGCCCGCTCACATCACTTGTTTCCTCTCCTTCCACCCCCATATCCTCTCCTCAGCCAGTTCACTCTGTTCCCTCTCTGAGAAGTGCTAAATTGATATTCTCTTCCACCACTTCCACCCCTCCTTTCTTCCTCTCGGCTTTTTTCTTCTCTCAGGTGTTTTGAGCCAGTTCACACTCATCCTGTGGGGCACCGGACCCGGCGTCGTTAACCCCTCGTCACCTGACTTCCCTCGGCCGTCCAACAACAGCTGCAAGACATTCGACGCCCAGCAGATCTGTATCGGTAAAGACTATTTCCGCTTACACGCGCGACTTTGAACCAGGGCCACTAACGTTGAATGGGCTCATCTGTATTGGTGCCGGCGCTCGGTTATTGTGACAAAACAGGTCAGACCGTGCTGGCTATTTCAACTTCTGAAAAGCTAATGTTTTGAATACAGATTGGCCATTTATACAAAGCCTCTCGTGCATCTGTTTGCATGCACACAATGAATATGCACATTGCCATATGTCATATCAGAGTGTGGGAAGTTTGGAGCAGCAGGGGAGATTAGCACTGCGTCGGCGCGAGTGCTGCGACAGTTGTCGTGCAGGATGACTTCCTCCATGAAAGGCAGATGAGGTCGGAAAGTTCTTTCAGGCAATCCTTCTTAATCATTGTAGAGTTAATTATAATTTATTAACATCGCTGTTTACACATTCATAGTTTTTCCAAGCGTTTCTGTCACATGTGAGATTTAGTTTTGTCTTCAAGTCTGGTCGACTGAACTATTTGGGGGTTTAGATTTAAAAGAAAAAAAAAAAAGAAGCAATTAAAAGCCTCAGGGGAAATTGTGACGGCCATTTTTTACTGTCTTTTGACATTTTATAGACCAAAAGATTACTTCAGTAATCAGGAAAGAGAATGAATCAATGTAGGGCGATTAACTGCGAAAGCATTAAGGAGTTATTTTTGGACTCCATTTTCATTGTGTTCACTGGTTTGCATGAGACTTAATGTCCCGTGCGTTGTCCTCTCCCTCTGTCCATCCAGAGTGCAGCCCTGGCTTCTCCCTCTTCCTCCAGGGTTGTGTGAAGTTGTGTCCACCGGGCTTCACCTCTGGTCTGCAGCTCCTCAACCTGTCTCTGGAGAACTGGGTGGACCTGTCCTCCGTCCAGGCCTGCCT
>OOFC01043355.1:0-13590 GCA_900323345.1 Pseudochromis fuscus | reverse complement strand
AGGGGAGGGTGCATACACAGCTTCTTGCTCCTCCTGGAAGGGTTAAGCATTTGTGAATGTATCCTGCAGCGTAAACACTGGCACCACTGGCTTAGCCTCATTAGCATAAAGAAATGCAGCTGCGGAGAAATCTGACAGTCGAGAGGAAGCAAACTAACGAGGGAGGAAGAGTGAGGGTGAGGAAGGGGAACAGAGTGAACTGGCACTGGGCAAGAAGAATGAGGAGATAAATAAACACAACACATAAAGTTTACCATTATATCCAAAATCTAAACCTGAAGTATCCTTTTTACTTCCTGAAACACATGGCCTGCAATATTCAATATAAAATGCTTTGAATTAAAGAAGTAGCTTCAGTTTCCAGCAGGAATGTCTGTTTTGTTTTAATCCAGAGGACTGAACCTGAAAGATCAAAGCATTTGGTCACAAACCTTGACAAATGTATCTATTTTCACAGAATGCATCTGCAAGTCCAAAAGGCAGTTGTTTCGAATTTCATAATTTTAAAAAATGTACAAATCACTCAATGAGGTCAATGTCTGCTTAGAGATCACTTGTCTAATGACTTTAATACACTGAAGTATTGTCATGATCAAACATGATATCTACAATATCACTGTAACAGAGACATGAGCAGATACACACTGTGACTGGAACTGCTCTACTGTATTATCATCTTCACTGTCCACACTCTCCTCCTCATCCTCCATGACAGACCAGTGTTCTCATCCCAGGATAACTGGTTTCATTACTTACATGCACTTCTTGTGCGTATGGATGTTTCCATCACTGTTCGATTACAATCACCAGCAGCTGCTTCCTGCAGTGTTGAGGTAAGTGAGAGGACAGCTGAGCATGAACCAGACAAGTTTCAAAGGGACAGAGCAGCAGAGGAGACAAAAGCAGACTGGAGGCTAAAAGATAAAAAGGATTGGGTTTAAAACACACTTTACTGATCACATATTATAGTAATGACAATGCACCTCCATAGTACCGTGCAGTCATTTATTGAATAAACACCTTGGTTCTACCAAGCGGCCATGTTTTGAAGCCTGAGTACTTCTTATGACTTCCTCAATGCACCCAACTCACTCTCTACCTGCAGGAGGATGTAAGCAGCATCTCACTACGAACAGAATGTCTGTTTGAATTTGAACACGGTAACAAAGTAACAGAAAACCTGGACATATGAACCAGATCTAAGGACACACTATACAACAATCCAGTGTTGGTGGGAAACTGCTCCAAGTTCAAGAGGCAGAGGTTAATTCAACTGTGGAGGAACTTTTCACAAACATCCCACAAAGGCCGATTGTTTGTTTTGTATTTACTCTACAATTGTCAGATTTACATCCAAGTGGTAACTATAAGGAAATCCTTGTATGAATTCATGGAGAAACATATTGAATGTGGTGAAGATGGTGTTGTGTCTTATGTGTGTCACTGATTTGGAAAAGATGTGTTGAAGAACAACGTATGAACACATTTGAAGTTGTTTGTTCTGTAACTTATTATTCTCAAATCCCAAACAGGAATACTGAAAAACTCATCCATGCACTTGTTGCATCTAAGCTGTACAATTGCAACTCCCTGTTAGCAGGTTGTTTCACTAACTCCAGTTGATCCAAAATGCTGCAGTGAGATCACTGCTGAGAATCAGCATGAGGGACCTCACATACAAAACCCTCAATGACCAAGCACCATCACCAACATCTCAACAACAACTATAACAACAAAATAATAATACTTGTAATAATAAGTAATAAAAAATAAATGGTGTATTTGTGTGTTGCCACCACTTGGGTTTTCCTGAGGGCTTCAGGTCTTCAAAACAGTGAGACAAGAAGGCAGATCTTGATAAATATGGGATGGCTTGTACATATAGGATGTTACACAAAACATCATAAACAGGAGTCCTCGTGATTCCCTGGAATCAATCGACCCTTCACTCTCAGAGTCTGGGTTTACTTGAGTTTTCAAAAGAGAAATTGGAGGGAGAGCTTCCACCTCCACAGAAAGTGTAGGTGGAGAGTGAAACACAAAAGTCAACATAAATATATTTGATGAGCCTCATGAGCACAGCCCCAGGAAAGAAAAACCTCAAGTTCATCAAACCATCAGTTAACAGCAGCTTCCCAGAGTTCAGACACATCAAGACCTGGAGAAGGTTGTATGAATCCGACATCCACGGTGAAACTACTGCAAAGAAACCTCAACTGAGGAACCCCCGGTGGAGGTCTGTACTTTGGTCTGATGAAGGTCAGGTGAGTCCTAACCATGTGATCCTCATGCTGGTCCATCTGCTTGAAACTTTTTATTAGTCTTTATTTCAGCAGAAGAACAATGATCAAAGACAGACAGTGATGCTGCATCACATGACCTCTGACCTCCAAAATCATCTGACTTAGACCAAGACTGGAATTGAGATTGTTTTGGATGATTTGGAGTTTTTGTTTTTTATTTGTTGATTTGTTTGTTTGTTTGTTTACAGCTGATCTTCTGGCATCATTTGGATCCAGGCTTTTTATTTGTGCTTTTATCATTTTAATTTGACGATGGTCCATCCAGACCCCAGAACAGTCCCAGTGTATTTACCCTGGTTTATCATTTCTGTGCTGAGAAACATTTGAGTCATTACAGAACATTTCCACAGCACAAAGGAAACATCCTTCAGCACTACAGTAGCAGGGCGTCACCTTTCTGCAAACACTGTGTCCTCTTGTCATAAAAACATCCCTTGCTGCAGGGGAACAAAGACAATGAGCTTTGGCTGAAGAGGAAACAGAGGAATAGAAAAAAGTAGACAAAAAAGAAAAGATAAGGATGCAGCCAGAGGCAGAGCCGTCTTATTGGATGGGACGAGAACAAACACACCAAACACTTCAGATTCAGGCCATACTTAAAAAAAAGAGCCAGAAGTACTCCACAAGCCGACACATTATCGTCTTCTCTTTTCATCACTACACCCCTGTGCTCTTCCATGCTCTTTTCACCAGCTCCTCTTCTCGTTTTTTAATCATATTTATGGGTTACTGAGACCTTGCAAATGAAAATATGTTCTTACATGTATATGAATTAACACACATGCTGGATGTTTGAAGAAGTCAAACTGGCTGCACACAGTGTCAGCACACACTGTAGTGACCACAGCTGCAATACAGTGGACATGACTTTAATTTGAAACTGTTACAAATCCTGTGTGTTGTAAAGTTTTGAGCTGTATGCCACAGTGTGTATCAGCAACTGGAAATCACTTTGGTGGGCAGAAGGAAAACAGCAGCTCAGGGTACATCAGTTATTTTATTTCATCCTTTGTCTTCCACGCCACATCAATAGTGTTATTCTTAAAAAGCTATGAAAACCTTTCTTCAGTTCATTTTTTGACCTGTTCCTTACAGCTGTGTGAAAGTCCAGCACACATACAACCTCAGTTTTCATCTGAGGAAGTGGTGCCTGGACAGTGTAACAAAAATGACCCATTCCCCAATATCAGTGAATGTAGATGCAAATAACTGTAATAATTAGAAAAGGCAAATGTTACAACTAACGTCATAATTTATTGTCTGTGCCTGTGCTTCGTGTGCTTTGTTTGTTCCCCTGTATTTTAGTGTGGGCCACAGCCAGGAGGTGATTGGCTAGAGCTGCCAGGTTTCTTCCTCCCTGATTGGTGCTGCCCAGATGGGGCCGCCTATATAAAGAGCAAGATGGCGGAAACCAGCGGGCAGCGGCAGACCTCGTCCCCCTCCTCTCTCAACCAGCCACCTGGTCCTTTGTTTGATAAGATTGTTGTGTTAGCTTATGCTGAGTAGTAGGGGTGGACTGCCATTTTGGTTATCACAGTTTTTCTCCTGTTTATTTAGTTTAGGGAGGTAAGTTGTTGTTTCGTTTTCCCTGAACAGGTTCTTCATTTATTTTCTATATAGGATTCTTTGGTTTGTTATTTTGGCCTTTGTCCACCCTGAAGTTCACTCACTTAGCTTGTCACTTTATTATAAATAAACACCTATTCTTTTTCACTTATACCGGTTTGTGTTGTGGCTGCTTGGGACCTGAGGGAGATGGGGACATTTCACGTTACATCCCAGGCACCCCTAGCTGGGGCGTAACACAAAGCTATCAAGAAAAATGACTCAGTCCTGTTTCACTGTTCACACCCAGGACTGGTCTGAGCCCAGTATGTGCTGATCAGACAGAACGTCCTGATCACTGGCAGGTGAACTGAATTACACTGATTATCTAGATAATAATGATAATAATAATAATAATAATAATAATAATAATAACAGTGGCTGGGATTTATATCACACTTGTTTGTAGAAGGCCAGACTCCAAGTGCAAACAGACTATTATTCATCCACACCCAGTCAGTGATGATAAGCTAAGTACAGGCCAGACTGACAGAGGCTCCTCCAACCACCACCACACCATTCATTCAACTTTCATACGAAGCAAGGTCTTCAGCCTGATGTTAGAGAGGCCAAAGAAGATCTCTCTGAAGGTATCTACATCAGATTCAGAACTGACAACGTCTTCGATCTCCATCATCTCTAAGCCCGTTACAAGATATTGTAGGTCCTAATCCTCTTTGCAGACAACTGTGCCCTTCCTGATCACACTGTGGAAGGACCACAGACAGACAAATCATCCATCCCACTGATCTTTGGATTGAAAGAATCTGCCATCATCTATTTTTTTTCTAAACTATTTAAACATAAAGATTTTATGGAGTTTGTGGGGTCTCAACTTTAGAGACCGGACTGGGAAAGGATGAAGGCTACAAGCCACCAGCAAGAGACAGGAAAAGCAAGAAGGTTGATGACAAGCAAAGTAGTGAAGAGGTGAAAGTAAAGCTTTTGTTGCTGCTTTGTTAGATTTTTTTGTCTGTCCAATATTCTACATTACCTCTCCCACAAGCAAACACAAACCCACTGCTGGCAAAACAAGCCTGCATGTGATTGGCTGGCTGTTCCTCACCAGTGATATGGAGCCCAAAACGTTGCTCCAAGACTTTCAATGCAATTTGGACTGGACTTACATTTCACTCACTACACTTTATGATCTCAAGTCTTCTTTCTTATGTCCATTTCTCTCCCTTTTCACTTCATTTTCTCTTTTTTTGCTTCTCTTCTGTCACCGAGTCCTCTTATAGTTTCATTAAGTAAAAGAAATCAGCAGGCGGCTGCAGGGAAGCAGAGAAAACAAATAACTGCTTCAGTATTAAAATGAATTCTGGACAAAGACAAAGTCAACACCTTCAGATTACACTGTGCTACACAGCACATCGTCCTGCTGTTATCTGTCTGTCTGTCTGTCTGTCTGTCTGTCTCTCTGTCTCTCCTCTCTCAAAGTGGGAGTATAAATTGTAGTTGGTTGTTGTTCTATCGATTCAAGCAGCATTACATCCCAAAAAATATTTATGAAATACTGACGTCAGTGCCTGGGAACCACCAACAGATATTTACAGCAAATAAACTCACCAGATCCCAGCTACAGCAGTCAGCCAGTCAGAAATGTATGATACAATTAAAACAATATTCAGACTTTTTCAGACTTTTCAAGGATAAAGGTTTTTTTTTTTTTGGTTGCCTGGAGTCAGAGAGACTGATAGTTTCCATCAGGCGTGACGGGCTGACCTTGTCTCAGTGTCGACTGTGACCTAGAGAGACGTACAGCCTGGATAATATCACTGACAGAGCAATACACCCTTACACCCCACACACACACACACAAACAAACAAACAGTGAACTGATGACGGACTCTTTCCACACTCACTCCCCGAACAAAGACTGGAGAAAACAGAGTGAAGAGGAGGACCATTTGAAACATGGCAGAAAGAGGATCTTTATTTATCCTCAAGTGTGTGATTCTAATCAGAGAGAAACTATGTTTCACAAATGCTGCTGCAGTATATTTGTGGCAGTGGGTGTGTGTGGAAAGTCTGTGATGGGTGTTAAAGTGCTTTCTGCCACTGTCAGTGGACTGATAGGACCTCTAATCACCTCTGATAATGGGGGACACATTGTGACTTTGCCTGGAGCAGTAATTCTGGAGTGTGAGGATGTGGGTGACATGGACATGAAATACTTTTGTACATGTATGTAAACATGTAGATATTGCATGCAGTAAATATGTGTGTGTGTGTGTTTACATATTGGTGTGCTTTGTGTTTTACAGGGAGAAGGAGTTGTGTGACTTTGTGAATTACAGTGGGTCTTCTTGATGGACTAATTATACCATAGCACAGACTCTAGAGAACAGATTGCTCCCCCGCAGTGGCTCTAGATTTACACATTTGTAGACAAAAGTAAGCATCCTTTAATAAACACTGAGTAAGACCAACAGTTGATCTCTTTGCTAAATTCATCTGCTCATGAATTTCAAGTTGAGGACAAGAAAGGCCTCGCTGTGGGACACGCCAATTCCCAATTTGCACCATATGATACCCCAGCTATTGTGGTGGTATGTGATGTCCCTGTGGAATTTTTGCTGAATGCAACAAAGTCTTGTTTTGTGGATATCTCCCCATGCTCAATCTGTCTGCCTCTTTGATTTCAACATTTCACAAGAGTGTGCAGCGTGTGAGCGGTGTGCTGCACCTGTTCAGGAAGCAGTAATAAATGTACACAACTGACAGACAGGTCTGAGCGACAACCGCTGGAGACTCTGAGCAGACAAAAGAAATAAACCACAATATATTTCTAGTCTCCTGAAACTCATGTAAAACTAAGAGAGGTGCTTACTGTAATCCAAAAATGTCCCTAACATAAATGGGAACACAAAAATGATATAGTGTTGGTGAATCCAGAGCAGTACAGGAAACTGGAGAATTCAGCACCTCGGACAGCACCTCTCACTGCTGCTCCATATGTGTGTTCAGGAAACCATCCTTCAATCCATCTGGGACTGGATTCACTGTTGTCTTTGTCTTTTTGTTTATGTTCAGCCTGAGGTAAAACAATATAAGGGCTTTAAAAACAGAATCAAATAAAAGCCTTACAGGATTGGATTGAGAAAACTACCACATTAAATCTTGTGTCAAAAGCAGTACATAAATCAATTGATTAAAATGTTCTAAAAATAATTCTTTGGGGTTTTTTTTTTTTTTTTATCTTCAACAACAACATCATTGACAATGTCAGTCAGTCAGTCATCTTCTAGACCTGCTTCTCCACATATCGGGTGCAGGGGTCTGCTGGAGCCTATCCCAGCTGTCATTGGGCAGGAGGCGGGGTCATGGACAGGTTGCCAGCCTATCACAGGGCTAACACAGAGACAAACAATCATTCACTGTCCCACTCACACCTATGGTCAATTTAAGACTAATCACTTCACCGAACAAGCAGGTCTTTGGACTGTGGGAGGAAACTGGAGTACCTGGAGAAAACCCACGCACAACCGTACCGCCCCTATCATTGACAATGTGTAAAGTGAATTCTGAAAAAAGTCTCTCCAATTAAATAAAGAAAAAATCAGATCAAACATAACAATACATAATTAAAGCTGCAAGCAGCGTTGGACGGGCCCTCGCTCCCCAGCCGTCCCCGTCCCCAGCAAATCCTCCGACACAACTGCCGCTGCTCGGTCCACGGTGCTGCCCAAATGTAGCATGGACCTTCTTTCTGTCGTGCAGGCAGAACACAAAGTAACTACAGTCACTGACTGAAGTGGAAATGAGGCATTGAATTAAGTTCATCCATGTGCTACACATATAAAAGGAAAAAACAACATTCACTCATGTGTTTCCAAGCACAGACGGTGTGACCTTTGGCCCCTGTAACCTGTGACCTCTGCCTGTCATCCTGCCTTAATGTGTCTGTACACAGTGAGCAGGATGCTGCTCTCTGCAGCTTTTTCTGTCATTCAATGGAGAAAGCAATGAAACCCACTCCTGTTTGAGCTTCCACTGTGTCAACATAGTTTTACCTACCCTGAAAAGTACCTTAAAGTTGATCAATCCTCACACAAAATATGATTTTCTTGTAGGTTTTTTTGTCCTCTTTAATTCGGCGGGGGTTAGAAAGCTGTCAGACTTATAGTTTAGTCTGTGGAGGGCTCAGAGTGACGGGAGTGCCGTTTTTCCCCATTCATTTCTATGGAGCTGAAGTGGAGGACACAGAGGAGTAGTCCAACTTTGAGGGCTTATAAAATCCAAACGGTTTGAGTAATTAAAAATCCATAAAAGTCATTTTGGTCAGCACTGTCTCCTCTGTCATCTGTTAGCGTTTCAAGCTGCTACCATGTACGGTCTGGGAGGAGATAGTTTTTGTAAAGTGAAATTTTGGCGTTCGATTTAAGATTGAATTGCAATGTGTAGATTTCCTGTTGATTGTAGCCTCGGGGTGTCAGCACGTGATTTGTAGGTCTTGATGAGTACTACAATTCAGCTTCACTCCATCTGTCTCCCCTCCTCTGTCTCTGTGACCTTCCTGTGGGCTGCAGCGGGCGCCTTTCTGAGCCTAGGTGGCGCTACAGAGCCCATTTTTGGACTAAGGGGTTTGGTTTTTCCATTTTATGAAATTTTTCACCAGGCCTGATGTGCGTGCCAAATGTGGTGAGTTTTCCAGCATCTTTAGGGTCAAATTAAGGCTCAAAGTGTTGTAATAATAAGAAGGAAGAAACAGTACAGATAGAATAGGATCCTTATTATTAGGGCTCAGGCCCTGATAACAGGGGCTCCTGTTGCAGATAAGTCCTAAACATACTGTACATATCTTACATAGTCTGGACATTTGTTAATGTTCTCTTCCAGATTTGTGTTGCCAGACATGAACTCCATTATTTTGTTGGGTTGGAAATTAATTGAAATGCTTCACAGTAGCATCCAAGCCATCTTGAGTTTATTGGGTGATCCATCCATCCATCTTCTACCACTTATCTGGGGTCAGGTCTCAGGGCAGCAGCCTAAGCAGGAAGCCCAGACTTCCCTCTCCCTGGCCACTTTATCCAGCTCTTCATGGAGGATCCTGAGGTGTTCCCAGGCCAGCCGAGAGACATGGTCTCTCCAACGTGTCCTGGGTCTTCCCCGGGGTCTCCTACCGGTGGGACATGCCCTGAACACCTCACCAGGGAGGCATCCTTATTAGATAACTGAGCTTCTCACTCTATCACTAAGGGAGAGCCCAGCACCCTATGGAGGAAGCTAATTTCAGCTGCTTGTACCTGTGATCTTGTTCTTTTGGTCACTACCCAAAGCTTGTGACCACAGGTGAGGGTGGGAATGAAGATCGACCATTAAATCAAGAGCTTTTCCTTTCGGCTCAGCTCCCTCTTCACCTCGACCGAATGCAGAGAGAGACCCAGCACCGATCCGCCTGTTGATCCGCTCCATCCTTCCCTCACCGAGGGACTTGGGGCAGGATCTCCTCCCCGATCTGGACAGGACTCTCCAGCCTTTTACCGCCGAGAACCGTGACCTCGGATTTGGTGCTGATTCTCATCCGGCCGCTTCACACTCAGGTCTTAACCTTTTTCTAATTATATCTTCACCTGAAAATGTGCTGACTGACATTGTGATGGAGAAGGGATGAGTAATACCCACCCACGTTGCCTCCTCATGTCTTGCACACAGCTCAGATGACTCCTTGCCTGGTGTTTGATCACTTTTTATCTTCACCTGCTTCTGATTGATCGTCTGTCTCTCTCAGGTTGTCTGTCCATCTGTCTGTCAGTTACTCTTTATCTTCTTTGTATTGCAACAGCTGCACACTCTGCTGTTGAGTTGCCCTGGATCTCACGCAAAATCAGAATCACGAGAACAAATAATAAAAGTGTGATTTTTTTTTAACACATTTTCATCCCAGTAGAGTTCACAGATGTCTTTTCTAGCTGAATACCTGTAGCCCCACCCCCTGCCTCCTCCCTATCACACACTCAAGTCATCTGAACCACAGAAGAGCAGCACTACCTCTGCAGTATGTATTCACCACCACGCTCTGACGGGCACTTTCCATGGGAGCGTTTACGCGTATGATAGCTCCAGCGAAATAACACAGCCTCATCTACCTTTCACAGGCACAATACACACACAGGAAGCGCACACACAGGGACACACACATCTGCTGGCGTGGATTCCATTAGTGTGATTTACAGTTGATCTTTAGCAGTACAGAGCTGGAGGGAAGCCTTTTACTTTCTCATTTGGAGGAGAGAGCGAGCCTTCTGTCTGGGAACAGATAGGAAGATGGATAGTGCAGTAGGCCAGGAACACCAAGAACATCCTCCAAATACACAAACAGCGACGGACAATCAGTGTCAGCTCACGCACGGCGAAGTAGAAAACAGAGGGAGATGAGCAACGAGACGAACAGGGAGAGAAAGACAGAAACAGACTGAAAGGAGGTCGGTTCAGTACAATCATTCAGCAGCTTCCTTCACAATCCTCATGAGAGTCAAAGAGATCATTTCTCACTTTCTGATTGTATTTCACTGTTATGGGAAGATCAGGTTTCCTTGTTATTAGCACACAGCACTACTAATGAAGACAGCATGGCTAACTTTCTGAACTGACCTGAAAATGTACAAATTTGAATTTGCAGACATGTATGAAGTGTCCTCTCTGTATTTTCTGGCAGTTGAGGACTTTTCTTTGTCAGTGTTATTCACATAGTGAGAAATGGCTTCAAAATCATCTGAGGACACGTTACACGATATGATAAAGGAATAACAGTCTGATCAATATTTCAAACAAGTTATTAACAAAAGAGACTGAAAAAGGGAAAAAAAAAAATATATAAATAAAACATAAAATACATAGATCATAAATTACATTTTATTGTTACATTGTAAAATGTCCCACATACAGGAATCTTGGTCACAACTCCAATTATAAGAGTGATGGGTCAAATTTTCATGAAAAGTAAATCAAAAGCTTGTAAATCACAAGAACTTCCTGTAAAATGAAGAGATATTTCAGACTGAAAGTGATTGATTGAACTCCTTTGTAGAGAGACCCTGAGTTGTTCAGAAACACTCATCAAAGGCTTGATCAACTAAATCAACCTGTAGCTGTTGTTCAACTCTTCAAAACATGACTGTGCCTCTAGTTTCCAGCACAACATTGCTGACTAAGCAGCACTGTGATAGTGGGACAAACAGCATCTGAACCAAGTAAAAATCAGACGTGTTATTCTAGCAAAGAGGACCATGCTCAGCATCACCTGAAGAGGGGACAGAGACTGATGCTCTAAAGCCCTTTGTCCAGACTGGATCAGATGTGTCAGACCAAAAAGGACCACCTCTGAGGATGAGGAGACCAGTGAATGTTTAGTATCAATAAGTAAATATAATCAGAAAAGCTGTGAAAAGAATACTGTCTCTATAGGAGGTTGATGAATCCTAGTTTGAGATTTTTATCAGTGTGTAAGGAGACAGAGAGAGATCCAACTCACAGTGTAACATGGTGATGGGATACACATCACATGGATCCACAGTGAAACTCTCAGCTTACTCTGTGACTCATGGTGCAGTTTACTACTGAGAGCAGTGGGTGTCATCAAATGGGTGATATCTGTAAAGTGCACAGCAGTGTTGATGAGATGCATTTGTTACCAGATGCCATGTTATTTTCCACTATTTTTAATACAAAAAAAATCTACTTAGGACCAGTTGAAGACAACTAACAGTGTAATCAAACTGCATTATATCCATTCTAATCCAGGACAGTCACAGGCATTGAAAGTCTGCATGAGCAGAGAGATCCAGGAAGTGAAAAGTGAATGTAAAGAGTTAAACTGCAAATAATAACACAAATGAAAAGTCCCCTAAAGTCTGAGACAGACTCTTATTTCCCTTTACCACACATGCACACACACACCCTCAGACTTCAAATTAATAGGGTTTGGTTCATTTGAGTGTTGTGACCTGAGGCTATATTCAATACAACCATACAGGTTTCATTCTCACTAATGAAGGAAAGGCTATTCATTTCAAGGTGAGTCAAATAATTTGAAAAAAAAAAAAAATTAAAAACATGCTGGGTGTTGAGAAATAAATTATTCGGAGAGCTGTTAAATTGCCAAGGCCAGCGGCACTCTTACAGGACTCCTTTCAGTGCTGCTGCACCACACACAACACCTCACAGGGAGAACTTCATTATTTTATCTCAATGCTTTCGCTTGACCCAAAGTGAAACTTTATATTAAAAAGCAAACACCTCAGTTGTTCTGAACAAAAGTAAACTCAGGAGAACCTTGTGTTCTGCTAAGCTGTAAGGAAGCCAAGGAAACCAGACTTTTCATACCGAGCTATTTCAACTAATCACTGTCCTCATTGTAGCAGCAGGGACTTCACACAGCAGACACTGCCATCATTCAAAAGGATATCAGCAAATCATTATAAGAAGCACAGAGGGGAGGCAGCATGTCATCCTGAAGACGACCCTCTTCCCTTCAAACTAAAACTTCTCTTCAGCCTGTTTCCAATGTTGTTAAAGGACAATGTCTCAGTCGCTGTAACTCCATCATCTCCTCGAAAACACACATTACCACATGTGGATCACCACAGAACTGGCTGAGGTGGAAATAGGGTGCTCCCTATGTATGATTTGAACATACTCACACTGCAGCAAAGACAAGAAAAAATCAACAACATCCTTGAAAAAACATATTATTAAAAGGTTTTTCCCAAAACATTTTGAAAGAAACATCATTGAAGCTCCACAGTGTATGAAGAGCTGTCCTGAAACATGGACCCTGCCTCTGGTACCTCTAGGACTGGACAGTAACAACAACAACAACAACAGCAACAACAACAACAACAACAACAACAACAACAACAACAACAAAACACAGTGTATATAAGTGCTTTAAGTTGCCTAAATAATAACCACTAAAGCAATAAGCACTTTGATATGCTTTCCATACCATGAGTATGCTGATGGTGAACACCTTAAAAAGAGTATTTTCTCCTGCTGTTGATGTTGATGTGAAACAAACCGTCCTGACAGGTTGTAGAAACAGGCTCCACTCGGTCTCAGCCTATGAAGCCAGTGTTATGTGGGATACCACACGTAGTGCACAACATTACAGAGTGACCCCCTTTAAAAATGAGTGCCATGATCAGGAGTTGGGTTCACTTTTCACAACATCCATTACTACTGGATTTCCAGAGACAGGTGGTGAAAGTTCAAAGAAATCAGAGAAAAAAGAGAAAAGCATGATGACAAATATCATCTACTCACATTGGGATGTTGGGCAGGTGGCAGAGGGCTCTGTCTTCAGTTTTGTCAACCTGTGAATTAACACAAAGATTCATTTATTCAAACTGACACCAAGACTATGAAAAAATAATCATTAAATGCAGCCTCCAAACAAATGTGCATCTGCCCTGAACCGTCCTCAGAACCAAGCTGTGAACTGATGTGGTTTGTACGTCCTGGTTTCTGTGATGCTGCAGTGTCCATGTGTGGAGAGAGATGGAGAGAGATCCACTGTGTGCACTGTGTATATGTTAGTGTGTGTGTGTGTGTGTGTGTGTGTATGTGTGTGTGTGTGTGTGTGTGTGTGTGTGTTCTGACAGGTCCTTGTTTCAACAGCAGCAGCATCATCTCCTCCTCTTCCTCTTCCTTCTTCTCCTCTACTGTCACCTGCCTC
>OOFC01043354.1:0-22797 GCA_900323345.1 Pseudochromis fuscus | reverse complement strand
GCTGGTGTAGTGGCTGCAGATGTGACAGACTGCCACTAGGGGGAGGGGCTTCTTCCTGGGGACAGTCACATGACCCTCCCTCTGATGTGATCATCACCTGTTGGTGGACACTTTGGGGCGATTCCGGTGGTTTGGGAGTTTTCTGTCAGCACAGATTTGCTGCTACATGTCCGAACGAACTCTAGGGAGCGCCGCCTGATCTGCTGGTCAAGTTTTCCACAGATTTGACCGTGCAGGCTGGAGACATGAAAGATGGACATGGGAAAATCAGAGGAGGGAGGAACAGAAAACGAGAAAGGAAAGAGAAGAAGAAGCCCGACTGGGGTTTGTGATGTCGCTCAGAGGAATATGGCTGGTTATGATGTCTGGAGACTGGAAAAAAAAAAAAGGACAAAATTCCATAAAGCCATATGAATAAGAAATAACTGTATATGAACCATTAAAGTAGTTCATTACATTACAATATCCTAGGCTTGTCATGAGGAAAAAAAGATGAAAATGAGGAAAAAAGGAACAAAAAAATATATAAAATGGAAAAATGTAAAATACTTGAATGAGATCTTGTATTATAACATTTAATATTCATAATATCTGCTTTGTAGGCTGACGTGATTCGCTATTAGTGTTATTTGTAATTTGTAGTAATTATGCTTTTCCTTAATAAAGAAAAAAAACACAAAATGGACAAAAAAACCTCAAACACTTGCTGTTGTGTCGTTATTTCTGTCGTATGAGAGTAAAGTTGTTTTGCTGTTTTCGTACAGTAGTTCATAAAAAAATGTTTGAAATGTCAATGTATAGTTACATTTTGTTTTTTGAAAAATGGTATACTGAATTTATTACTGCTATTATGGTATATATAACAAAATAAGCAGTATGTCATCAAAATGTTTAATTAAAAACAGTACAGCATGTTATAAATGACAGATGTAGTACAGTGAGTCATCAAGACAAAGATGGAAAAACACATTTTATTTTTAAATATTTCAATCTCTCAAATGTCTCATCAATCACAGTATTTCTAACATTGATGAAGGTTGTTTTATTTGCAATACAACCCATGTATTTAACATTTGAAAGCAGGTTTAAGTGCCAATGAAGTGAAAAGTGCAAATGTAGCGTTGGGGACTAGGGTTAGGGTTCTGGGTTAGACAAGGCTTAGAGACACAAAACCAAGTCCTACCCCCCCCATTTTCAGGTGCACGCTTTGCAGGTGTAACACCCCCAAGTCCAAAAATGATGAAAATCTGGATATGATGTTACTAAACCATATGGTACAAAATATACTTGGAATAATTAACACAGCTCAGGACTGATGTTTGCATCTAAAACTAAAACCACCAACATTCAGGCTACATTCATGAAGAATTAGTGGCTGTTGTCCTAAAGCAATCATTAAAAAAAATAACATTTCAATGATGCAGCTGTTTCACATCACCACCATAACATTTAGGTTCCACTGAAACCACAATCTGATCATGTTGAAATGATTTACATATTTAAACCTTTCTGTCACTAACTTAATTAACTGGTGATCCGAGGTTATCCATTAGAATGATACAGTCTCAATCCCTTGGACGTGGTAGAAGGTTCTTGAAGAGGGACTCCTGGTTGTCATGGCGACTGTCACTGGAGTCATGTGAAGCCAAATATGAATGACCCTTGTTTGAATGGTCAAGCTTCTTTTCTGATAAAGTCCTTTTGTTTCAAGCTGAATTTGCCTCTAATTTTAAATAAAATCCTGCACGTCAAAATCAGGGAAAATATAAACAATGACATCACATCTTATTACTTTGATCTGCACTCTCTCATTCACATGCATAACTATTTCAACTTCTCCACCACGATCATGAGATGTTACCAGAACATAATCCTGAACAACTGGCTCTGCAATGAAACGAGCCACGAGTTACAATCCCAGGTCGTGGGAAAATGTAATCATGGGAGTCACAGCGGCAGCCTCCTCCACATCAGCATCAAACATCCAGAATAAATTTATAAAAGTTTTTACAAAAGATTAAAAAAGTGCAACAACCACATTCCTACCACATACAAGTGATGCTGGTGACCACAGAGTCTGAGCAGACGTCCACAGGTTTGAGGAGGTGGTGTTTCTCAGATTGAAATCATCAAAATCTAAAATCAGGAACAGTTTCGCCTTCTTATATTACAATCCTAACACCGGCGAGGCCTGAGGTTAAAGGTCAGGGGTCATGGGAAGGTCATCACTGGCCCTTCTTGGGTGTGTCGGGGATGGTCTCGTTCAGCGGGGTGAGGCTGGTGAGCAGGACGTGGCGTTCATACTGCTTGGTCTGCCTGAATTTAGAGTCAGTGCTGTGAAGCCTGTCCAGCACGCCGAACACCCCGAAGCACTGGTTGAACCTGGAACCACAAAGAAACAATCATCTACAGACAAGATGGAAAATTACATTCAAAAAGCTGGGACCCCTGCTGGTAGTTAGTCAATTAAATTCAGCATTTTAGGTCTTCAAAAGATAACTGAAAGTAATAACACCAAACCATCAAGGAGGAGGAAGAAGAAGAAGAAGAAGAAAGGAGAAGAAGAAGAAGAAGAAGAAGAAGAAGAAGAAAGGAGAAGAAGAAAGGAGAAGAAGGAAAAAGGAGGAGGAGAAGGAAAAAGAAGAAGAAAGGAAGGAGAAGAAGAAGAGGAAGAAGGAAGAAGTAGTAGTATAAGAAGGAAAAAGGAGGAGAAGAAGAAGGGAGGAGGAAGAAGAAGAAAAGGAAGAAGGAGAAGAAAGAAGAAGTAGAAGGAAAAAAGAAGAAGATAAGGAAGGAGAAGAAGGAGAAGGAAGAAGTGGTAGATGAAGGAAAATGGAGAAGTAGGAAGGAGGAGAAGAAAAGGAAGAAGAAGAAGAAGTAAGAAGAAGAAGAAGATTTACTCCACTTCAGTGATGTAGTCTCTAAAAAAATAGTTTCTACTTTAACAGGAGCCAAAGTTTTTTCAAGACAGAATTTTCTTAAATACAAGATTTCAGATTTCTTATCACGTTTTCAACACTTCAAAAACACCTCCAAGTAAACACAACATGAAGAGCAGTTCAACAGGACTGCTGGAAGAGCGGACGGGTGGACGTACCTGAGGTGGTGGAAGTCGTGGAACTCGGGGGAGGGCAGGAAGGGGAGGTGGTATCCACAGTGGGAGATGGTGGTGCTGACCAGAGCCAGGCAGTACCACAGGCTGGTGGTGGACAGATGTGAGCCCAGGATTATTGGTCCGGCTACTGCTGGCAGCATGTTGGAGAGCTAACAGCAACAAAGAACAAAAATATTCAGCAAAGGTCATGATTTATGGATATTTATCATCAATCAACTATTTCTGAATCCACAGGCAATTTGTTTTACTATTGTTTGATCCTTACTTGAGCAATTGTACGTTTAAGCACAAGCCAATCACAAAAGTGTCAGACAACTATTATCAATACTCAGAACACATAGAATCATTGTACTGATACTTCCACCAACCCCTAATTGAACTTTTAACAACTGACTTCATCAGATTAAAGTTGAGCACAGTGACATCATGTTTTAGGATCAGGTTTTTCCAGATGCCAAATGTGAAAATGAAACTTGTTTGATTTATTTGTGACAGCTCCTAGAACAGATCCATATCTTAACATCTTAGATTCTCCATATTCCTCGAATGCAGGACATACTGTGATGTCTCCAAGGTGCAGAGATTATTAATATGATGACAGAGAGAAAGACATGAAATGAAAAGTAGCAGGAGGAGATGATTTACCACATGCTCCAGAGGATGAGCGTAGATGCAGACCAATCCGATGGGAGCGGTCCACTCGTGGTGCTGTTTGTGGTAATGTTTGTAGAGGCTGGGGTGGTGGAACAACCTGAGAGAACCGATCAGAGAGACAGGTCATGCCTTTTCCACCAAACAAGAACGGGTGCTAGTTTCGCGCTGGTGCTAGAGCTGGTGGTTCAGATCCCGTCTCTCCGGTTTGCTTTTCCACTGGCAAGGAGCCAAGTTGGGGCCACGTCACCGTAAAACGTCAGTATATACACGTCACTGCATAGGTAGCCAGTTCACAACAACCGGCCGCTAGCAAGCTAGCCGCTGTTAACAAACTACTGTTACCCTGTTACTATCAGACCATGAAAATAATATTTTTTTCAGCGGATATTCTAGTTACAACGTGACTGATTAACAACTGACCCAGCAAGGAAGTGGGGCCTGACTTAGCACCAGGGTGTTTGGCCCTTGTCGGCCACCGTAGTAACACAATAAACTGAAGCTAAGTCATGAACTGGCCATGAACTAGCACTGGAACCCGTTCGGTGGAAAAAGAGGTCCAGGAGACATCCGACTGTAAAACTAAGACACTGTGGACAGATGACGTGTTGTTAGTTCGCAGCGTGCTGAAACTCACCTGTGTGAATAGTAAAACATAACTTCCTCCACGATGGAGAAGACGGTCAGCTCCACCAGAGCCCAGTGGAAGGTGGGCAGCTCGGGGCCACAGGGGTTTCCTCTCCAGCTCATCAGGTAGTAGATGCCGACCACCATGGGCCCGGAGATGAAGACCTGGTTGAAGAGGACGGTCTTCACGGCGTTACGGAGCTTGTCTGGATCCACCTGCAGGACGAAGGACAAGCCGAGGAGAAGTCAGTGGACGTAATCTCGATAAACTATTTTGTGAGAAATATTTAAAATTCACTTTGAATTCATCTGAGACATATTTAATCCATTTTGTTTTAATAAATTCATTTAAAGAGGTAAATATTAAACTCTGCCTGTGCTTGTCTGATTTCTTGTATTCCTCAATTTCATGTTTTTTTCAATTGATTTCTCTTAACACTGCATAATTATTCTACTTGGTTCATATTCTTTAAAAAATAAGTTGATAACTAATTCTTAATACATGGATTGCTTTGTCTCACTGTGTAAAGTGCTTTGAATTGCAATTTCTTGTTGTATGAAAAGCGCTATAAATAAATAAAATAAAATAAAGTTTGATATTCAAGCCAGTTTACTGAAATACATAACTACTGTCTGCTCACTGATGCATCACAAACTAGACCCTGAGGTCAACAACCATCTAATTTATCTTCTTCACTAACATTCACACAGGCAGACAGAAGCTTCTTGTGTCACATTAATAAATATCCAAACTAGTAAACTTGACTTTTCCCCTTTAACCTTCAGACTTTAGTCATAAACATGTTGTGATGACCTTTCCTCTGTGTGTTTGTGTGACAGTAATGTGTGCTCCAAGTGTAGACAGAGGACCCTGTGCACATCAGTGTGTGTTTACCAAAGTACACACACAACATTTGAAGGACTTGTTTATCTTCCTATCTATATAATGCATGAGTAAATACCTCTGAGCTACAACACACTGCTAAGTCTTTGAGTTTCGATAGTTCACATGGGTTGTTTTCAAGGAGACCAAAGTCCAAAACTTTTTTTTCTTTACGTGTAACAAGACCTTAAATCTAAAGTGAGATAATACAGTTGTTATACCATGGTTTAAATCCCAAAGCATTAGCCCAACCAAGACATCATGACCATCGACTGGCCAGGACCTCCGACACACAACTTCATGTAAGATACACAGACAGTGTATATATAGCTTGATATGCAGTGTTGCATTATTTGCATTGTTATCACACAGCAGGACATCCTGGCTTTGTTTATGACCAATAAGTCTCAAGTTCAAATGGCTATTCTCGGTCGCTGAGCTTCGGCATCACCGCTCCGTGACAGGAAATTCAACACCGAGCGGTGACACGGGAGACTGTCGCAGATTACCTCATCACTGAAGATGTAAAGTTTTATGAATGTGAAGATTTATGTCTCGCTATAAAACGATGATAAACTATCCAGTGCACGCAAAGCTGGGTGAAGCAATTTCTGAGACAGTGGGAAGATGAGTATATAAATATATAAATATATAAATAGATCATGGAGACAAAACAACCTGAGAGGGAGTGGAGATATTAATTTCCCTGTGTTTGTGCTGATAAATCACTGAGCGGTAATCAGTGATGTGGTTACTTTTTTCAGTAACCTTGTGGCCCTGGTTATCAGTAATGTCAGTCTTTATCTCTCCAGTGTCCAACATCATCTGTTTATCAAACACAGCGACGGGACTTTGGTCAGATGGACATGTGGACACATCTACAGACAAGTCCAAACACAGACACTTGTAAAGACTATTTTGATTTATCAAGATTTCCTTGATGGATTATTTGTTTAAGTTGTTCCTAAAAAAAACTATGATATGATTATTGAAATTTTATCTACTGGGGTCAAAAGTGATCAGTAGTCTTTACAAACACATGTGTGAGTGGTGGATGAGAAAGTAAACAACATAGAGACAAAATAACTGATATTGACAGTCATAGCTCGAGCCTGGAGCCTACCGGGTTATTTTTGTCCACCTGGATGCGGTAGCGTGTGATGAAGGAGGGTTTACCAGTGATGTCCACCAATAGCAGCAGACCATTTGACAACCAGAACGCCACAGTGGGGGCAAACATCGTCCCTGTGGGGAAAAACCAGACCACTGTCACAGAGCCGTCCACTCAACATAGGTCCTTTGATTTGATCAAGCTCCCCACAAAGGATCCACTGGACTCCAAACACAATATTAAAAACTGATAGGTCATATCAACTCAGATTATCACATTATTACAGTGCTTTTATTACACTGTGCTTGATTACATAATGGATCATCACATGGGAACAACTATGGAACCAATATCTCCACAGATCTTGTAATACGCATCATATTTCAGCGGCACTTTGTCCTACATAGATAAGAGTTCATCAGAGGTCACGACTGAACTAACTGTTCTCATTCTCCAAATTAAGTTCTTCTTCTTCTGTGGTGGGTACCAAATACATTTTGTGCAGCTGAATTACTCCCAAAACAAAGTCCCGTGTGTTGGGGATCGAATCATGTGTAATCTAAATTTCAAATCAGTTGTGCTTCTGTGAAACCATCTTCCAGCTACTTATGGAGAACAGAATGAAATCTATATAAATCCATGAAACCACCAATGTCCTCACGCTAATACAAAGCGAGTATTGATAATGTTGTCATGAACTGTCAGTAAGTTCCTCTGTAGATCAGAAGCAGAACGAAGCATTTCTTACCCAGAAAGAACAGAGCAGCATCATGACCCTCGAATGCCACGTACAGCTTGGTCCACAGGTTCTGCCAGAAATCTCCTGAAGCTCCCCAGAACCTCTGAAGATGCCTGAAGGAAGAAGGTTTCAAGTTTACAAGACTGTTGCCATGTTTCCACCCACATTGGTCGGTCTGCTTGTTAACAGGACTATGGAAACATACTGAACAGAGGAAGTGGGAGGAAGCAGTAGACATAAAAAGAAAACAGTGAAATGTTTCATTTAATGGATTTGGTTGCAAATCTGAGACAATCTGGAGGAGATCAGACATGGATTATTATTTGTGCTCTCTGGGTGCTTCCTGGTCTTAAATTGGTAAAAAAAAGTTCTCCTCATCTTCAGTACTTATTTTTGCTGAAAATGTTTGTGAAGCCCACAGACTGAATGGACGAAGCAACTGGGTCTCAAAAATGAGACCAAAGCAGAAATGCAAAAAAGTCATCCTGGCTAGCTAAAGTTAATTCTTCTTATCAATGATCTCCAAGGCCTGAACTCGAGTTTTGATTGATTGGTTGCATCTAGCCACATCACACATAGTCCTGTCCCATCTGATAATGTCCCTGTTTTGTCATGTCTAGCACTGACATCTAATCCTGTCCCATTATATTATGTAATCTCAAGTCATGCCCTCTTTGTCTTGTCCCACCCTGTGTTTTCCATGCACCCTGCTCCTGTGCTCCATCTTGTCCACTCCTACTCTGTCTCGTCCTGTTCTTGTCTATCCAGTCCTGACCCCTCCCATGCTGATTCTTCATGCTGACTCCTGTGGGACTCCTCAGGACGAGATACCTACCATGTCAGCGAGTTGCCAAACGCAGCCAAGAATAAGATCCCGGATCCAATGACAAACGCTGCTTTCTTCACAGAGTCCCACAGTTCTCCAGGGCCGTCCTGGGAAGAGAGCAACAATGGTGTATGAAGACCCCTGTTTCTGTGCAATCTCATGATGTTCAGCTATATCAGCATTTCCCACAGAAACCTCTTCTGGTGTGGAAATAAACATCTCTAAAACAACAGTCAGACTGTTACTGAAACCAGTGAGGGTGTCTTTCTTATAGCATGACAGCACTGTGGGTTGGAGGGGTTTGCGTGAGGTGATATATACATATTGTGAATGGAGGCCGCTGGAGACAAACGGTAACAATACCATGAAATCTCAGTGTGTATTTAAGCATATCATCGCCTGAGAACCACAGTGAAAGCAGACCCTGTTGTTGAGGATTAAAGCTACTGTAGCTCAGAGTCATTCAGAGCAATTTATTAAAAAATCTAATCAATCTGCTTTGTGGATGAAACACCAAATCTAGTAATACTTCAGTGTTCATTATTATCCATGTAGTCTGTGTTGTGACTGCTGTTTCATTTTTCACTTGAATAGAAAAAATTAAAATGCCCCATTGTCTCCCACACATGCACAGTGCATTTAGTGAAAACTAAATTTGAGCCAGTCACACAGAGAGAAAACTGGATTTGTTCGCTCAGCAGGAATTAATTCCAGGGATTGATGTCACATCCACCAGACTTTCTAAAATGCCAGCTTTTAACACGGCTGCCCTTGACCCAGCCCTGGCAACTGTGGGAAAAATGTTGCACAAATGTCGCGCTGGTCTCAGGAGTCTGCTGCTGACTGCTTTTCCATTTTTTTTTTTTAGACACAGTGATAATCACACTTTACAGATGAAACACACTGACGCATTTCACCCACATGTGGAATATTTATTCAATGCCTTCACTGAGGATTTAAGTCTGCAGACCTGCACACACAAACACTTCTGTACCCTCATCTTCACTTATTAGGATTATGTGCATGATCCATTATTTGCTATTGTTTATTTGTTCTCTGCAGGGCTCCACAAAATGTGTTTGGATATGAGAGAAAAATGCAACCTGTCGGGTTGAACCTGTTGCAAACAACAACACGGCAAACAGGACAGGCCCCTGTGTCATCGTTAAAGAAAACAATCAGGTGGAAACTTGCTTGATGAGACATGTCCAGGAGTCACATCAACTTTATGTAACAGGTGTTTGGAGCAAGACTCACACGTGTTACAAAATAACATGGGAGGTAGAAAACGTGCCACAACAGATAACGAAACTTTAACACTGTCAAAGATGGAGGACGGCGATACCAGCCCTGTGGAATAAATCTTTGAGTGTTTCCAGAGGCATGCAGACAAAATACATAAAACACCATCCATTGCTCACAGGCCTTTTTACATGAGCCAGATCTTTGCTTCAAATGTGAGCTCTGGCCAAACATGAGAGGAACACTGAGAACAATATGGTGCATAAAAAACAGAGTTATAGGGACTGATAGGAGCTCCTTGAGGCAGCAGGAGGTGCCCGTTTTATAGTTATATTTCTTACATTTTTAAACCAAGGTGCCAGTAATGCAACAACTCACACAAGGAAGAAAATAACAGAAAACAAAATGCAAATCATGGGTTGTGGCTATGACTCACTGGGTTATGTTGCTGCTGACCTGCCTGTTTTTGATCTATTCTATGAAATGACTAATGACAGCGTTAGGTCGTAAAAGTGTTTTTACCTGTTGGCTGCTGGTGGCTGCTCTCCTCTCAGCTCCCCTCGTGTCTGTAAACACAACATGTAACCACGGTAACCACATCATGTAGTGTAACAAATGACACTAAATCCTCTTCAATGATACCAAAATGAAGGATTTTAGGAAGGAAATGTGTGGACTACTCCGAAACAAGTGAAGGCAGAAGATTAAAGATGATGTTTGATTTTAACCCCAGCTGGCCTGTGAAGTAATATTATGATTAAAAAACAAATCTTTTATTTTCATTTTGGGAATTCAGCTCTGGTAATACCACAAGAAACAACACAACATGAATAAGTCTCAATGTGTTTGTCTGAGAAATGTTATATATATAATCTTATATACTGAAGAACCACTGACTATTTTACCACAAAAAAAAAAACCAAAACACAAAACCAATAAGGCTTTCTGTGTATTTTAATACAGTAACATCTCCGACTGCTTTTCATCTTTCCACAATACAGTAATCATCTAAGTGCAGTGGAGCCTGGTGAAAAATTTACAGATGGAGGATTATGCGTAATCCTATTATAATCCATCCTTACAGTGTGTGTGCACTTTTTCAGTCAAATTCTTGGGGATCAACCTGCACTACAACCATTCTGTTTCTCCTTTTTAGGAAAAATATGGTGAAAACAATACATAAACATGTCATAGATATTTAAAGGCTGCGACTAATGATTATTTTCATTATCAGTGAATCTACTGATAAGTTTGTTGATTTATTATTTAACCGTTTGGTAGAGTGTAGTGTAAAAAGTGTAAAAAATGCCCGTCACCAGTTCCCAGAGCCTATGATGTCTTTGTGAGTTGTCTTCTTTATGTCAAACTGTTCACAATAACCATATTTATTCAGTTACTATCACTAGAAGTGTAAGAAAACGAGAAAATATTCACATTTTGCATAACAAACCATGAATTTGATTATAATATTTCTGGACATTGTTTGTCTGAAAAGTGAGAATCAGCTAATAGGAGATAAGGATAGCACATCTGTCACACCAAAAATAATAAAGTAAAATATCTTTAGAGGAATATCACATTTTGTTTTTTGAATTATTGGACAATTTATTAACTAAAACTGAATGGATTTAAAGCTACAGTTGTAGAAATACTAAAAATAGGATTATTTTCATTAGATGATTGCTGAACAAATACTCTTTTTACTTTACATATTCTGCATTCACGCATCAAGTGAAATGCATCAGAGGAAGGTTAAAGTTAGTATTTATTTAAAAGTAGTGATTGATTTCATTAACAGAAATTATTTAAGCCGAGCTGCAACTTCATGACTGCAAAATTGGGATGAAGTAAATTATCTTTATCCATTAAAGTAAATAAAAAACGACAGTACAAAATATCTCTCAAGAGAATTTATGCTTTTCTGAACCTAAAAACAACGTAAGGATAATAGTGACAATGAGCACAGAGTGAACTACACTGTACACTACACACATGTCTGTTGTTACACTTTGGTTTTTTGATAATTATCTGCTGCAGTTGTACAGCAGCTGTTCTGGCTACAGCGTCACATTATATGGCCGCTGAAATAAAACACTAACTCACCGCTGACTGTCTCCACCGACATGTTTCTCCTCTGTGTGTCTGCTGCTGCCTCTTTACACGAGCTCGAGCCTGCAGTTTATTTACAACAGCTGACGACTTCTGATTGGCTGATTCCTGGTCAGCTGACTCAAGCCGGAAGAAGTGGTTCCAGTGTCCCTGTGTTCTCCCTCTTGGATGTGTTTCTTCAGCCTCCAGCCCACATGATTTATTCAGGTGAAGGTTGAAGCTTGTCCTGGCGGGTGGTCACTGCGATGATTATGAAAAGCACGATGAAAGGAAAAGGTACATTTAGGTAACGTGAAGAGTTTATACTACAAAATAAATACGTATTTTAACTGTTGCACAGCTTTCAGCACTGCAATACCTCCAGCTTACCTTAAAGATACAATATTAAAAACAATATGTCCTTGTTACACAACCTGATATAATAATTACACAATCACAAATGCTAATGTACTGTCCTGTACCTGTTCACATGGCAATAAAGATACATTGTAATTTCAATTATTTCTTTTTATCATTGATACATGAGTTCAATATTTGCACAATTCTTACATTAATCCATTGGATCTATACTGTTTATTTTTGTGTTTAGGATAAAATAAAAAATATTTAACAGCTTAATCAATAATATTGTTTGTTTTGTTCTCAGGTTTGCTGCTGGTTGCCTTTTGTTCAATTATTATAAAAAGATGAAGCAAGAAAAACATTAAATAAAAATATGAGTATTTAAAACTTTTTTTATATTAGTTCATGACCATGTTTTCCATGTGTGATTCAGCATCATTTTTATTTCATAAAGCATCGAGCACCATCTTACCTGTGTCTCTATGTCCACCGTGTAGTCTGCTGCGACTCATTCCTACAGTTAAAATCACCTGAGGGAACTTCTGCTGCATCTTACAAATAAACACAAGTAAATGGTCCATATGGGGATGATTTTCCTCTGTGAATGTGGAGCTCTGGTGAGTTTTTACAGCACTCACTCAAAATACATTCAGTGCAGTTGTATGGTATTGTTTACACTAAGGATATTCTTCAAATTTTTGTTACAGTATATATTTGTAAAGATGACAATAAGGCAAAATTTAGTTTTACACAACAAGAATATTGATGCTTCAGGCTTTACACACACATGCACTTTCCTCTACATTTAGTTTTCCTTCAGTTATCACCTGAAGCTCTCCCCAGCAGATAACCTCCAGGCCATTATCATCATGCAAAGGGTCAGTACATAATAATCCTTACGTAAAATCTGTGAGATTTGAACACTGTTACGTGGATCACACCAGAAAACGTCCTTTAATAAATGGGACAGAAGTATTTCTTACTTCACAACAGGTCCTGCTGTTATCTCCACAGACTTGTAGGAGAATTTATCAGTTTTTTATTGTCCAAGACTGTAAATTGTTGCCAAAATTACTACACTTATGACACATTTTATGACATGTGCTGCACAAACAACATAGAATATGATTAGCATTACATCCAATTACGTCTCCCAATTATACTTCAGAGCAGACTATTCTGTTTTGTTTGTATAGTCACAACAGATGTATAGTTGATGTTATTACTATTCTCAGAACATTGAGGATGTGCCACTAATAAGTACAAATCACTCAGAGGAAGTTATGGCATTTCCCACACACACATGACAAATATGACCAAATAAAATGTAGTTCACAAGATTTCCTAAAGATTGTTCTGCATGACTGTGGTCTGTGGTAAACAGATTTTTTAGTAAACAAATTTCAGCTGTGTCATCACATTTTTCTCTTATATAACAAGTTGATTTTATTCAGTTATGTTTGGATGTTTTGTTATTTTATGTTTTGAGAGGTGGAAGTTAAGTGTGAACAGAATATGAGGAATTTTGTTGAAGATTTGAATTTAATTTATTAGTAAGTATTTATAAAGAAAATCATAACCAGAAAATTGCAGTATATTTCACAAGTGGGGATCAAATGTTTTCCATTTATGTGCTTTTACCTGAATAGAAAAAATGTATAATTACTAGTGGTATATATATTCAGCATTAATGAATTTGTCATACTTCACATGTAACTGTGTCTTTAGTCTGATTTCTATTTTTTTGTAAAATCTGTATCCCCCTGCAGGTAGAGCAGAGTTCATACAGACAGTAAAGTCCTGCATAAAGTGATGATTCAATGCACAGCTCGGGTCTGACCTCTTGTGAGAAACTGTGGTCACTGCATCAGCTTGCTGCTGGGTTTTGGCACACATCTGTCATATGTAGTTTCTTCACAGAAACGCTGGGGGCCTGGGCTGTCTTTAGACCTTTGGATTTTAATGCATCATGACCCATTTTGCAATTTAGATGCATCTGTGCTTCAGGACTAAAGGGATTTTAGTTTGGTTTATATAGCAATTTAGTAAAAAAGAAAAAAAAAATGCAGCTACATTGTTGTTATCATGAAGCTGATTTGAAGTAGTATAAAAATGCATGAGGACTTATTTAGTCCTACTTACTTAAATTTGATTAAGAAATTAAATAAAACTAAGAATCAGGGTTTTTTGTTTTGTTCCTTTGTGAATGACTGAAAAACTGCTGATAAAATATTCAAACCTGCAGTATCAATAATGACACATCTTAAACTGTATCTTTTTTTCCTCATTGTTTTGAATGCTTGTATCTGTTTTATCCTTTTCTTACCTGAATAGTCAGTAAACTCACTGATTTTTCTTTTTACCCTTTTCCTTCCACTTATGCCATTTTGTTAACCTTCCCTGGATTTAGTTCTTATTTAAATGCTTAATTATTACATAACTTCTTGAACCTTTTTCACAGATGCCTAGTATTTCATCATACACATTCTTCGTACACACTTGCACAAACGCTATCATTAATGTTAATAGCAACACCTGTGCTTTTCCAAGCATTCAGCTTGTGACTCATCAAGCAGAGGAGTCAATGTGGAGCATGGTATAGATCAGAGGTCCGGGGGTATATTCAGACACAAACTGATCTTTTATTACATCACTTATTTCGATCGAGGTGTAAAAAGACTTTTCTGCAATCAGTATTAATGTCAGAATGAAAACCTTACTGATACACTGTTTCTGTGCATTCATTTAAAGAAGTAACTGATGCCAGGTTCAGGTTTGATGGGTCAAACTGAGAAGATTCACGCAATTCAATATAGCCACAAAAATCTAATTAAATCCTGAGTAAAGATAAACGATGCTGAAGAACATAAGTCTATTAACTCAACCTCAGCCGCCACTGAAAGGTCAGAGCCTGGTGGTACTGACTACATTTCTGTCAGAGTGGACCAATGACTTAATCTTTTCTTTTTATACAATAATTAAATGCATGAAGCAAGAGACATCAAATTAGTCTTTTCACTTCCAAGTTGCTGCTGAAGTTAGATTTGTATTCTACCTGAATATAGTCTAACTGCAATATGTTATTAATACACACAGACATTATGTTCTTTGTTTTTGTTCTCACAATGTTCTCATTTGTTAGTTAACATACTTCTATGTACTTTTAATTAGAAATCACTCAGACAACACAACCCTCCACCTTCGTCACGAGGCCAGACTGAAGACAGTATCATCCTGCATGTGTGTAGATTTTCAACAAAATCCATTAAGAAATGACAGTTTAGTCATGAAACACGTCCCAGTTTTCAGTTTGTATATCTACCACTTCCTTCTTCTTCCTCTGCAGCTCAGAGATGCAGCAGTGGTGTCTTTCCACACCTTTCTGTTTCTTTTCTGTCATTGTTTTTGTTTTCTTGGATTTGGGAATTTTTTGGGGCAGATCCATCTTCTGTGCTTGTCATAATTTGAAATATTTTTTCCTTCTTCCAGACAGTAATCAAAGATACCCTCTACCTTTTTGCACTGTTCTATCTGTATACCTGAAAGGTCAATGTAGTGTGTATCACTTCTGTGTTTTTATTTTTAATTTTTTACTTTTATTTTATTTCTTTAATTCCATGTGTTCTCTATGTATCCCTCACTCCTTTCTACCTTATAGGCTTGTGCAGATGAAATGGGCCAGATTCAGAAAGTGGTGTGGAGACATGTCCCCGCATGTCCCCAGTGGGCTGTGGGCACCTTCTACAGACACCCCTGGCGCACGAGTGTGTTTCCAGTAAATCCTCTATATTTATTCTGTGACTGTTGGGAAGCTTAAAATCTAAGAGTTAACATTGATCTGCTTGTGAGGGGAGAAAAACAGTCAGCGTTTCAGCTCAAGCCACGTGATTTCTGGACAAAGTAAATGCGCAAAGGGTTAAAGATCAGCACGGCACCGGGTCTGCGCTCTGTGCTCAGTAGTCGCGCTCCGCGGGCAGCGCTGGCTCGCTCCGATATTTCAGCTCGCTGTGGATTGTGGGAGTCGGGGACACTGCCCAGGCTTGTTACCGGAGAACGGGAGAAAATTTCCACTGTGCTCTGTTTTGTAAGTAAACCACCGTGTTCCCGCACCGCCGTTTTAGGGCTTGCATGTTCGCTTCTTGTCGGTGGAGCCGGTCTCCATAGATTTAACCGAGCTGGTAGCGTTGCCATTCGGTGTTTTTTTAATTTAATGGCATGGAGGCCGACAGCGGAGACCGTGTTTCTGGAGCTGACAGGCAGGAAGGGGAGGGAAGGAGGAGCGGGCAGCTGCCACCCGCTCCAGCGAGGGGGTTATTTCTCCCCGAAAGCTCGCTGACCTGAGCAGAAAAATGTCCTCGGGTCGTCTGACAGCTTCATTTCAGGCGTTAATTCAGCCGCTCTCACCGTGGAAACAACACATTTACCTGCACGAGACATTCCGCGCGCTGTTGACATGCGGAAATGGATGTCAGTGGCCAACAGACTGAAATGCCCACTGTGGAAATGAAACCCACCTACACCTGGCCGGAGTGCAGAAATGCCGCAGATGTTGCAGAGGGAGATACAGATGTATGCTCTCCGCTGATAATAAAGCCACAGTTAACGTTATATTCGATATAATGTCGCGCGCGAGGTCATTGCATTAGAACAGATTTAGGAAACAGCGTGGCCTATGGTGGAGCTAATTGATTATCACCAACACAGCTAATTGGCGTCTGCATCTGGTGCAGTAACATTGATTTAAATTAAATTAATGTTGACATTTAATGATGTTATCGACTTGGAATATTAAAGTTGTTAACCACCAAAATCCATTTCCATACGCATGTGACATTTGCATGTAATAATTACCCATTCCCAGGAAGTCAGAGCCGTAGTGCTGTATAGTTTTAATAAAATACTTGTTTGCTCAAGTGATCTTATGATCTTTCATGTGTTCCCACGCAGTCAGTGTGACATTTAGGCTGCTCTGTGTCCCAAGGGTGGTCTGAACTAAAAGCTAAATTTGGATCTTGGGTAATTACCCACCATATACTTAATGAATGGGAGTCAGGAGGCAAAGCAGCATATTGTGTGTCCTCAGTCACCTTGGGATTGGCAACAAAAAATACTTTGTTTTTGTTTTTCCATTACACTGCATAGTATCATAGCTCATTTTCTAACTGATATTTTATTGCTGTTACCAGAGACTACACCCAATCTTTGTTTCCATGTATTTATAAAGAATTCACAGTCTATACATGTAAAGCAGGGAGACTTTGATGTTCCTGCAAAAGGCTCACATTCATTATTTAGCTCCAGACTCCCTAAAGCACAGCTCGGGCTAAGCAGCAGTGTGTACAACTTAACCATTTAAGAGAGCCATTGAGATAAATGGTAAAGATTATTGTCTTAATGTTTAGTCTTTTTCCATGCACCAGATTACTTATTGTAGTTTTTATCTTCATAAAACTGCAGGAAAGAAAATCAGCAGTGTTCAGACTTGTTAATGGAGTGTGGTTGATGTGTCCCTGCAGAGCCCGACACTGGTTGCAGTCTCAGCACCATGTCCAGCCGAGGAGGTAAGAAGAAGTCGACCAAGACGTCCCGGTCCACCAAGGCCGGGGTCATCTTCCCTGTGGGGCGCATGCTGCGCTACATCAAGAGGGGGCTGCCCAAGTATCGCATTGGAGTGGGAGCACCTGTTTACCTGGCTGCTGTCCTCGAGTATCTTACTGGTGAGGTTTATTTATTGGTAGACATTTGAATACAGAGAACAACATATCTGTTTTTCATACTGCAGTGTACTGCAACAACAACTAATTGTATGCTGATGGCAGCTGAACAACTTTTTGACAGTGGGTGATCTGAGAGCTTTGGTATTTACTGGTATCTGCAGGCACTAAAAAGTCTGATTGAAAACTGCACTCTAAATTCAACACAGTAACAGCCATAAATTTAAGTTTTTTTTTAATTATGTGAGAGTTTCAGCTTTTAAGTGTTTAATTTGGGCACAGATATAATACCTACACCACCATTTTTATAGTCGGTTATATCTACTCAGACTCCAGAGGAAAACTGTGCCAGCTAAATAATAGCAAATTGTTTGTAAAAAATCAGATCCTTTTTTTTGTTTTTGTTTTTTTTTTTACTGTGATTTATTTTATAAACCACTAGAAAGCACTCAGAGAGTACCTTTGCTAAGGTATAATCCAGCTGTATTGATGTTTGGCCCTGAGCACTGTTGCCCCCTTGTGGTGAAATAACAAAACTGTCTTTTTGAAATTTTCCCCATTACAACGGTGTGAGATTTTCAGGGATTTGGGGATTTTTTTCCAGACTGGATCCCATCTCCTGATGTTGCATTAAAGTTGTTAAAGTTCAGTCATGCATTTATTAATTGATTTCTTAAGCTACTTGTTCTCTTGGATGTTAATTTATGGACTCTCCTCATGTTTTTTTAATCATCTGTACAGCTGAGATCCTGGAGTTGGCAGGTAACGCTGCCAGAGACAATAAAAAGGGTCGCGTAACGCCACGACACATCCTGCTGGCCATCGCCAACGATGAGGAGTTGAACCAGGTCAGTTGCTGCATATATGATTCTCAGCTACTTTCCATTTCCACTGCACGTGAACAGTTTCTGGACTCCGGTGTGCAGCGTGAACTCAACTCTTTCATCTCGTCTTCCTGTGACAGCTGCTGAAAGGTGTGACCATCGCAGCAGGTGGTGTCCTGCCCAACATCCATCCAGAGCTGCTGGCTAAGAAGAGAGGCGCCAAGGGCAAACTGGAAACACCCGTCTCTCCTGCTCCTGAGAAGAAACCCAAGCCAGTGAAGAAAACTGCAGCGAAGAAACTCAGTGGGAAGAAGGCAGGAGGGAAGGCGAAGGTATGTCTTCATGCAGCCAAACATGTTTGTCATGTGTCGTCACTGAACACCCGTGGTTCAGTGTTTGCTTTGCTGTTTGAGAGCACCAAAGTAATTTAATTGTTTTGGTATACTGATTCATTTCTAAGCATTTCATGATCAGATTCAAACTGTTTACATATTACTTACTGAAAACAGGCCTTGAGCAGAAACACATCTAGTTCTATAGACATGTCAGACTAAGATAGTTATAGTGAAGTAGATTATTGGATATTTTGGGGTCTCCAGTTTAATTTGTTTTGAGTAATTGAGAACATATTCCGTTCGCAAGAGCAAATAATGATTAAAAATGAAAAATCCATCCTTTTCCCAGGAAACGGTAAGAATAAGACAGGGCTCTGCAACCTGGTCCTGCATGTTTTACATCAGTGGTGCTCAATCCTGGTCCTTGAGGGCCGCTATCCTGCATGTTTTAAATTTGTCCCTCTTCTAACACACCTGATTCAAATGATCAGGATCATTATCAGGCTTCTGCAGAGCTTGATGATCAGCTGATCATTTGAATCAGGTGTGTTAGAAGGGGGAAACATCTAAAACAGTGGTCCCCAATCCTGGTCCTCGAGGGCTGCTACCCTGCATGTTTTAGATGTGTCCCTCTTCCAACACACCTGATACAAATGATCAGCTTATCACCAAGCTCTGCAGAAGCCTGATAATGATCCTGATCATTTGAATCAGGTGTGTTGGAAGAGGAAAACTTCTAATACATGAGACAAAAGACTGAGAAGCCATTGGAAATAAACAAATAAATATTAACATCTGATAGCCATCTTTTCCTCATACTTTAAAATCTTAATTAAATCAGATCTGGCTCATGCTCAGCCATGGCTGTGTTGTTAAATAGTTTGAACACCAGAAAATGTTAAACATGACGGTTCGTGGTGAAAAGTCCAAAATTGTGAGCAAGTATTTTGTGGCTGTGGAGGAAAAGTAAACCAGTTATCGACCAAATAACACAAAGTGTGGAGGAGTTTTGAGGCCTTTAGGCAGGAAACTGAAAAACTAGACAAGATGTTGTAAAACTACAGCTTTAGCAGTGATCCTGGAGCTAACTCTGACCTTTGACCTCCTTACAGATTGCTAGAGTCACATGTTTGCGTCTGTTCTCTGTCCCTTAACAGAAGCAGGGCGAGGTGAGCAAGGCAGCGTCGGCAGACAGCACCACAGAGGGATCTCCGGCTGACAGCTTCACCGTGCTCTCCACAAAAAGCCTCTTCCTGGGTCAAAAGGTCAGTTTTCTTCTGAACACATTCGCCCTGGACAAATCGAAGCCAATTATGCACAAACTAGAAGATTCACAAAGCTTAAAAAATACACAGACTCTAATAGAAGCTGTAAAACATGAGTAGGTGTTGAATAAGATAAAATCCTTTGTTGTGGTAAAATGTAACATTTAAGCCAATGTTTGATATTTCCTTTTCAAGGGAAGGAAAACACAGTTGTCTTGTTCATTCATGCATGATCTTATCTGTGTTTTGTACAGCGCATGAAATCTCATTCATAAGACAAACGATCTAAGTGCTACGGATAAACAGTTCTTTCATATTTGTAAAAGAAACAAAACAATCATATTTGCTCTGCCACAAGGCTTCAGTCTGCAGGATCTCTGCTTATTACACCAACTGTTTCTCTTCACTCTCTTTTCTGTACTTCCCCGTTATAACTGAACCAGAGCTAAGAGGTGAAATCAATCATAGATGATGTGATAACACTTCCCTAGTCCTCTTGTCTGTCTCGTAGGGGGAAGCTACTTTGGGTTATTTTATTTAATAAAGGTTTCACTGCTTGTCGTAATGACTCACCTATAATTCCCAGACTTCCTATAAGGGCTAATTGTAAGCTTCACTTGTAATAATAGCAGCCATGATGGCAGTGCTGCGTCTATCTCAGATCTGTTAGCTCTCCTCGCTGTGGTCCTGCTGAGCATAAAAAGCTGCTTTTTAACCTTTTTTCTATTGAGCTGAAACTCAGAAGTAAATTTGCCGAAAATCCCCATCTAAGCCCTGTCAGTTTTTTTTTTTTTTTTTCACAAAAGTTTAGAGATGATAAGATCAGGCGCTTTTAAAAATAAATTGAGCTTTAAAAACATAAAAGCCATTGGAGCCACACTGTTTTTAAAGAGAATGACTCAAGAATGATGCAAGAAATGTCACAAGTTCCCTTTTACTAATTTAATGATAATGATCATTATGAGTCTGGCTCCAGTGCTCTGTCACCGTGGTAACAATTGGTTTGATGTGTGATCTGGTTGGGACTAAAACCAGACAGATGCTTCTGTAGGAGCTGTTTACACTTGGTTTTAAAATGCATCTGGGGTGATCAGATCACAAGTGTGAACGATCACGAAACACATTGAGATCCAGTCCCTCAAAAAGCATCCTGATGTGTCCCTGACAAGGATGTAACATAAAATACATCAATGCAGGACAGGAAGATGCTGCTTTACAAGCGTTTAGTCTCTTTTGTCTACTCTCATTTGCAGCTCGTAAAAGACTTTGTCCTTTGTCCATTAAATACAGGTGTAAACAAATATGTCTCGTCTGTCCACTTGTGAATCGATCACTTGAGACACATTTTAAAACCAAGTCCAAACAGGTCCTGTCAGAGAGCACTGACCTCCTGATCTTGATTTATCACCTTTAACTAAACTAACAAATGAAACATGTAGGACTGGATTGACACTTGAAGAATAAAATGTGTAGTTTTTTGGTAAACATTTGATTTTAGTGTGATTGCAAAAGATAAAAGAAGAAATTTACTTCCAGAGTCTGATGCTTCAGCTCAGTTGTGATGGCTGGTGACACTGCATGCTCAGGCCTGCCCTGCATACGCTGATATATGAATTAACTTGACTTTTAGTCTAGAAAATCCTTCAGTCCGTATGATTTATCTGCCATCATTTGCTACAGATGTTATGTTTGAAGCATAATGACTCGTGATTTCTTGTTTGTGATTTTTGCCAAGGTTGAATTGATTTAAAATACAACACAAACCGAGCATGAAGCTGATTTTGTGAACCTCAGGAGCAGCAGCACGTCTGTTGTCATTTCCTCTCTTCATTAAGAAAATGGCTTCGTGCTCGATTGTGTAGCTGACCACAGATTACAGCAGCTGTTGAAATCAGTGGATGATAATTAATCAAACGAATGCAGTTACCCTCCCACTGATAAAGATAATGAACCCGCGAACAGAGAAGCAAGTCCTGCTCTGTTTTATAGACTTAATTATTGTAACTGCACTTTCCTCCCTGAGCATTTCACTTGTGTTTTAATTCAGTCTCAGTCGCACGCTGTTCTGTCGTCTCTACTTTTCTTTGGGGTAATCTGAGCCTTTATTAAGTGTTGTTTTTAAATGCTTGTTGGTAAAAGGTAGTGTTTGAATAACAGACGACGAATGAATCCTAAACTGGGAGAAGGTAGCTGGATGGAGCATTTGAAATTAACATTTACAGGGATACGTTGACATTTTGACTTCACTTGTCTTTGCTGTGCAGCTCGGTTTAAACACAAGGAAACAAAGAAATCAGGATCAGTTCAACAAACAAGTGTCCTGAAGAGTTCAAAGCTGTAAATGTAGCTAAAATGAGATGTGTCATGGTTGGTTAGTATCACTTTCTGGCCTCTTTTTTTTTTTTAATGCCATTTTTCCAGAGGTTCACAAATGTAATTTTCCAAGCTTTTTGCCTGATGCTTAATAATTTAGCTTTTTCTACCCAATGCAGAGTTGCTGCCCTCTTTTGGTTTCTGTAGGTTGTTGAAGACTTGCATATGAAAGCCTTCATCGTCTCATCCTTAGATCTGATATGAAGCTGACGATGGCTGATAACTGAAGTGTAGCAGCACTAATAAGTACAGAAAACTGAGTACATGCTGAGTTAATTTAACCCGGTAAGATAGGTGTAAAATGTCACATGAAAATGACAAAATACTGAGTAAAACCATGAATGTTGCATAATTTAACCCAGTATGTAGTTAGTCCAACATGCACTCAAACACTGGTGATATTAACTCACTGTGTCCAGTGTAATCCATCAAAAAGTCAACGTATCCCTTTAAGCTGCAGTGTGAATCTGGTTTTAATGGCTTTGCTTCCTCACCTCTTCCTTCTTGCTCTTCCTCCTCCTCCTCCTCGGCATGCCTCCCCCCTCGCTCTCCCCTGCCTCCCCCCTCCGCAGCTCAACCTTATCCACAGCGAGGTCAGTAACTTGGCTGGCTTTGACGTGGAGGGGGTCATCAACCCCACC
>OOFC01043351.1:0-11457 GCA_900323345.1 Pseudochromis fuscus | reverse complement strand
CTCCTACCCACCTACTCACCTACCCTCCTACCTGCCTACCCTCCTACCCATCTACTCACCTACCCTCCTACCTGCCTACCCTCCTACCCATCTACTCACCTACCCTCCTACCTGCCTACCCTCCTACCCACCTACTCACCTACCCATCTACCCTCCTACCCTCCTACCTGCCTACCCTCCTACCCATCTACTCACCTACCCATCTACCCTCCTACCCTCCTACCCACCTACTCACCTACTCACCTACCCTCCTACCTGCCTACCCTCCTACCCACCTACTCACCTACCCTCCTACCTGCCTACCCTCCTACCCACCTACTCTCCTACCCTCCTACCTGCCTACCCTCCTACCCATCTACTCACCTACCCATCTACCCTCCTACCCTCCTACCTGCCTACCCTCCTACCCACCTACTCACCTACCCTCCTACCTGCCTACCCTCCTACCCATCTACTCACCTACCCATCTACCCTCCTACCCTCCTACCTGCCTACCCTCCTACCCATCTACTCACCTACCCATCTACCCTCCTACCTGCCTACCCACCTACCCATCTACCTGCCTACCCACTAGGGATGGGTACCGAATTTGGTATTGTTTTGGGTACCGACCGAATTTCGTCGGTACTACCGAGTACCGATTCACGTAAAATCAAACGGTGCCATGTACCTAAACGCATCATTGTGACTCGGGGAGTGTAAGAGCAGGCGAATTTCCATGCCGGACTTGAATGTAGCATTGCACGCACAAGACATCAGTAGCCGCGGGTTCACTCAACAAAGCGAGCATAGCTGATAGAAAGCGGTCATACGTACGGCTCCACTTTTCAAAGTGCGATACAGATTACACTCACGCCAGCATTTCACTCCAAGAATACTTACAGTTTTTTATTAAAAGGCGGCACCTGTTAGCTTACAAGGACTTCTTAGGTGCCGGCAGAATAATAACAAACAAAAAATCACAGATTTTCTAGTTACACCATGAATAAGCTAGCAAAGCACTTTTGTGTTGCTACGTGCGTATTTATTTAGTTTTGGGAAATCACAATGGATAGAAAACACAAGCCCGGTGCCCACTTAGCTTAGCCAAATGGGCGATAGCTCCTAAGGCAGCGGCGACAGGTTCAAATGTTTACTGTAGGCCCCCCGCTCAAAAAAAATACAAAGAAAAGTGAGCATAAACCCAAGTTTACTGGCTGATAAGGACTAGATAATGTCAGATCTGATGTATTTTCACTGAAACAGAGAGTACTAGAATAAAACTTTTATATTTTGAGGCCAAAATGCCCACAGTATGAATACATTTTGATTACACATTTTGTTTTGTAGGTAAAAGTTGTATAATGGTACAAAGCTTAAGAAACAACTGCAATGTTACAAAACAAACAGTCAGATGTTGTTTTGTTATATTTGGTAAAGTCTGTATATTGAGAAAAAATAATATTTTACAGTGAACATTTTTGAGATTTTATTATTAACCGAATTAACATTTATTACCACAAAAAAAACCTCAAAAGTATTGAAAATTGGTACCGTTGAGTACTGGTATTGATTCCCAGGTACCAGGAATCGGTACCGCATCGGTTCAAATGTGAAAGGTACCCATCCCTACTACCCTCCTACCCTCCTACCCGCCTACCCACCTACCTCGGTGTGAGCAACAGTAGTAGCGCTATACCGGCTCGTACCTCTCCCAGGTCAACAACATCCACGTTGTGATGAGAACAGCTCGTGGAAAAGATCTAAGATCAAATGATCTGTGGAGTAGAGACATGAGACCTATGGATACTTTGTAACCAACTTCAAAATTAAGCTCTTTCCAACTTCAGTAAATGGCAGCTGCTATCACAATTACAGATTGAGGTGATACACAGATTGGTACCAAGTCAGCCCAGACTGACGTAACACAAGGATAGATGACCTGAAATCTAAAACTGAAGATCGACTGAAACTCGACAATCCCTATAGCCAATTATCATGAATATGAGACACTATACTGTCTGTAAGTCTGCTAGAACAGTGGTCCCTAACCACCGGTCCAGGGCCCAGTCCGATACGTGAGGCATTTGTTGTCGGGCCCCACAGAAAGAATAAATAATTTATATATTTTCTGTTGTATTGATTGTTAGCGTCTGAAAAATGTTTGATTCTAAAAAACGACAGAGAGGATTCTCTCTGACTCAACTTTCATCTGTTCCTCAATACACTTGCTCCAGATGATACGACATATCACGTATCAGATACGTTACCCCAAAAAAGAAGCCTGTAAACTAGTGAAAATGAGTAAAACACAAATGTCTTTGGAGAGCTTCTTTGCAGAGGCAAAAAGGCCAACTTAACATTTGTTTTTTATGCCGGTCGTGTGATTTTGTTTTTGCTGTATTTATCTGCCACATGTTACAGGTCCCAAGAATCAGACCATGCATACAGTTTTTTTTTATAACATTAACTTCTGTCTCGGATCTCTAAGTGGAAGTCGGACAACTCCCCAACCCATCTAGGTCAGGTCAGGGGGTTGTTGTCCGTATAGACAGTGAAATGGGGAGCATAGAAGAGCTAGTGTCGAGATTTCTCGCACACTGCCCACTTTAATGCAAGATACTCGAGCTTCCCAGAGGGCATGTAATAATTCTTCTCTGCGGCAGACGGTGTTCTTGACCCATAAGCAACAACCCTAAACTTCCCATCCTGACGCTGGTACAGAACAGCACCAAGGCCTTTTGCTGATGCATCGGTGTACAATACAAGTGACAGGTCAAAGTTGGGATTGGCTAGCACAGGTGGACTGGTCAAGATGTTTATCAGATGGTCCAGGACCTTTTGAAGTTCTGGTGTCCACTGTATGGGAGCTCGAGAGGACAGTTGGCCTCCCTTCCCCCTTCTTAAACTCCAGGTGCGGATGAGTGGTATGGCCTCCCTTCACCTGTAAGAGGTCATATATTGGCTTTGCTATTCTGGCAAAGTCCTGCACAAATGCCCTGTAGTAGGATAAGAATCCCAGGAGCTTACGGACATCGCCTGCAGTGCTTGGAGTTCTCTCTCTTAATGCTTGGACAGCGGCGAGATCTTTGGGATCAATCCGTACAGCATCAGCTGAAACAAGCCTATCAACATAGCGCACCTCTCTCTTGAATAACATGCACTTGGTGGGTTAGGGTTTGATGCCATGCTGTTGGAGAGCCCTCAAGACCCGTCTCAAGCCTTCCACATGGTCCTCAAATGATTTTGCATAACACAATATATCATCCAAATTAGGGATGCAGCAGTCATCTCGTAGGGAGTCCAACACCTCCTCCATGCACCTCTGGAATGCAGCTGGGGCATTTGAGAGGCCGAAGAGGATGCGAACCCACTCATAGACCCATCCCCAGGGGGCGATGAACGCTGTCAGGTGTCTGGATCCCTCTGCGATGTACCCCTGGTGATATGCTTTCCCTTGATCCAGGATGCAGAACCAGCTGTATCCCCCCAGTGTGTTCATTAGGTCTTGGATTCATGGGAGTGGGTGTCTGTCGGGGACCGTCTTACGGTTGAGGAGACGATAGTCCACACAGAGCCTTAATGTTCCATCCTTTTTGCGCACACACACCACTGGAGCAGCATATGGTGATTTTGACTTCACGACCCACTTTTTGGCCAGCAGGTCTTGAATGTATTCTTTAACTTCTTTATACAGTGGCTTAGGTATGGCTGTATATGAACGTTGCACAGGGATGTTATCCTTCATGGTGATGGTCATTTGAAGATTGGGGATGCAACCAATATCATCACTGTCATGGACAAATGCATTGGACTCTTCATAGAGCAGCTGCTTCACTACTGCCTGTTCCTCTATACTCAAATGGGTAATATCAACTGGTGGATGCCACAATGCTGCTGCGCTGAGGGAGGGTGTGTCAACTTCAGCTACTTGCACACTGTTCACCTGGTCTGTTTCAATTATCCTTTCGATCGGTTGGATGCTGCCCAGGGCTGCGCGACTGACTAGAACTAAATCACACTTGGTTGTGTTGCCCACAGGGATTTCAACATATGGTCTCTCTCTGTGGTGCACTTTAACCAGACCATCACCAATATCTAACTGTTCAAGCTGGGGATTATCAGGGCAGAGTTCAAAGAGAGCAAGGGAATGGGTGAAGCTAGCAGGTACTGAGAACCTTAGGTGGGCTGTCTGACCTGAGTGAACAACAATGTCATGATGGCCTACCCTCACTGGTACTTGCTCGCACCTGTCAGTCTTTTTCCCTGTCTGGATGAAGTTCACTACTGCTTCAACTTGGTCAGTCTCGATCTGCATGGCCCCTTTAAGAGTGCTGCATAGGATGGGTAGAGCTTCAGCCTCATCTCCCTGACTTAAGATGATCTCTTGGATGACGTTAAAGCCTAACAGTAGGCGCAGAAGATCGACTTGGCTCACCAGAAATGAGACTTTAATGGAGTAGCTTGGATTATCATTGCCAGGCAGGTTGACAATCACCTCCATCCATCCATCATAGGGGATTTCCCCTCCATTGGCAGCCATGACATTGAGATCATAATCACCCATCAGCTCATTCAACGGATGAATCTCTTGATGAGGTAAGTATCACTGTCTCCAGGCTCGATCTATCAGGCTGACCTGGGCACCTGTATCAAAAAGAGCAGTAACAGCATAACCATTCATATTACATTTTAGTAGGCACTTTTTCCCAATTAGCTGTGCTACTCTCTCAGATGTGGATTTGTTACCGTCTGGTGGATCAGGGGAAATGGTAAGGTTACTGTGTGGCATTTGCTCTGTGCTGCTGGCAGTTGGGTGGGACTGGGTGTAGTAGCTGGTCACAGGTTGTCCCTCGTCTGTGACCACTGCTGGTTTCCCGCTGGCTTGCGCTTTTTGAGACACCCCACTGCACGGTGTCCCTCTCCACCGCATACGAAACAATGCTGACAGTTTGGCAGTTTTTTGTTCAATGCAGGAAGGACAGCCATAGGGTTTTCCTCTTCTCTGTGGTGGCTGCTTTGCATGTGTAGTGGCACAGTGACATGACAGTTTATGGGGATTCTGAGTTTGTACATCAGACTGCACCTTGGACTGTTTCAATGACTCCACCATTTGTATCAGGGCCTATATCTGTGGTGTCAACTTTTGCATTTCTTTCTCTTTGTCTTTGCAGTGAGAGTCCTCTTTACAGTCTCCTGTCTTTTCTAAGCTCACCTCACCACTTTGGGCATAGATGGCTTTGGTGCGTGTGTTGCGACCCAGGCGCTGTCTTCTCTCACTCTCCTCACTTGTGGTTTTGTTGACTCGTCTCAGTAGAGCTTCATCGGTGACCGCCGAGTCAGAGAGAAGTGGTTTTAACTCCCTCCTGATGTCCTCGTGTTTGTCACTAAGCCCCTGTCTAATGGAGTGCAAGAATGCATTCTGTACTGTGTGTGCCTCATACAAAATGTCTGCATCTTTCTGCCTTGAGGTGAAGATGACCCTCTGCTTAAGCCCCACCATCCTATATATGAACTGTTGTGGAGTTTCAGTTTCTAACTGTCTGGCTAAAACCAGTTCTTGGAAGAGCTCTGCTGCACCCCTCTCCCCCATGTGAGACCGTAAGAAACTCTTTAGCTCTATCACTGTCATCTCATCTTTACTGATCAACATATCTTTAAAATGACCTGGCTTTATAACCCGCATGACTGCTCGAATCACTTAACGCTCTGTGTGTTGTTCTTTTAGTCCCTCGTCTATTTGTTTGCAGATGTTACTGTAGCTGATATCTGCTGAGCTGTCACCAATCTGACCACCATGCACTACTCTTTTCTATTAAACAGTGCTAAATCTCTGAGAGTCATTAGACTCACCCTGATGAGAAGCTGACTGTTCAGCCATTAATGGCCCATTCATCAAAGACACACTTTGCAAGATCCATGAGAACTGCAGCAGTCAAGTACAGAGAATTCACCTGTAAAGATACAGTTTCCTGCCAGTCTCCCATCCATGCTACCTTCCAGTAGCAGCAGAGACTTTCTGAAGTGGTGGGAGTGGGAAAGCATCGGGGCTGCCTCCGAGCAGAGATGTGGAGCATGTCGTATCCAAAACCAGGTGGACTACTTTTGGAAGTCCTGGAGCCAACTTGCAGGTCCCAACCTATTCATCCACAGTAAGTGGCACACTGATGAAAGAAATGTTGCTGTTGGAGATATAGTTTGGCTCTGTGACCAAAACGCACTCCGAGGGCAGTTCAAACTAGGAAGAGTTGTTGCTGTGAACCCAGATTCCAAAGGCATCATCCGGGATGATCATGTGAATGTCTCCCCAAGTCGGTGTGTTCTGTGAAAACTCAAAAACCTCTTGACAAAGGGTGTGAGTCAATGAAGGATTTCCAGGGCACCATACTCCATCGTCGTCCTCATCCCAGCAGAGAACCAATCAGAGGGAGACTAGCTTAACTGAGGAGGTCTGATCTTTCTGAGTAGCACTGCACAAAGATCGAGTGGGAGGTGTTCTGGCGATCTGCTGGAAGTGTGGCTATGTGCGTGCGTGCTGCACGCAACGCTGGCTGCGCTGCCCTGTGCATGCGCACTCCGTGCAAGTGTCGGTAACCGTGCTGCTCTGCAACGTGCTTGAGCAAGTGTCTCAAATCTGGACGAATTAGCACAAGGCACACAGTGCTCAAACAGTGTAGAAGCCACACATTCAGTTTGGTTGGAAAACGGACCAGAGGCAGAAGCAGCTGCAAAGGAAACACTACTTTCAAAAAACTCAACTACGCATGGGAAAAGGACTCATCAAATGGGCTACCGGTGAGCATACAAAAACTGCAATTAACAGACTGTGTTTGAACAGAATGTGCCGATGTTTGTTTGGATTAACTATGTTGTTGATGGTTAAATTGTAAGATAAATAAATTGGTTTACTTTGAAATCTTGTTTGAAATTTGAGTTAAGTTTGGTAAATGTGTAAATGCTTGATTTCATGTGTTTAAAAACTGAGTATTTAGGAAAGTCTTGTTAATCATCAGTAGGGATGGTCCGATCCGATCCACTGGATCGGTATCAGGTCCGATCCAGGCCAAAATGACTTGATCAGATATCGGATTTTTTTTTTTAGAATCTGTCCGATCTGATCCATAAGACCAAACTATCTTGTATATCCCCAACTTCACTTTGTGCAACATGCTGAAAACACAGGTGCGCTGTTGCTGTGGTTACCATGTGCCGTGTGTTTTCTTCACGTGACCAGAGCGTGAACAGAAAAGCTGCAGAGCTGCATCATGTCTGTGTTTGAATGACTTTACGCTCACGGAGGAGAGAAGTAAACTCTGAGCTTAGCGTCTGCTAAACCAGTGTCAGAAGGAGCAGCAGCAGAAACAGACATTTAAACACAAGAAACTTAAACATCTGCAGCAGCATCAAAGGACTGTGTGGCCAGAAATTAGTTGGTTTAACTTCAAATATGTTTTTAATTTATTAAGTTATAGCAAGGAGCTGCTTTAAAAATTTGCTCCGACATTTTTCGAGATATGAGCTCTCCACGACCTCCGTCAGCTGCTCGGGCGCTCAGAGCTCATGTTTTTTTTCAGCTGATGTTTTGAAAAATTAAATTTTAGCGTTGCACTAAAGCGCTGTTATTGTACATTAAACCGATCTATTTAGTGTCAGGAATATGTGAGGAAGCAGGACCCAGTGATGCAGATCTTCAGAAAACAAAAGGTCTTTCATAAAAAGTGAAACAAAAAGCGCTGCACAAAAACACTGCAGGGAAAAACACGAACTAAATCCAAAAAACAGGAAAACTAGAAAAAAACCCCGAAACTACTAAACCCAAGAACAAAAACCAAAAACACTCGAGGAAACCACAAGAGGCGGAGAACTCTGGAAAAACTCAAAACACTGGGAACATAAACGACAAACTGGCAACAAGACAAAGAGACACAGGAGGTTAAATACACTGGGGTAACGAGGGTAAATTGAACACAGGTGGAGAGGACAATCAGGGAGGGCTGTGCAGACGAGACCATCAACACAGGTGTGACAACAGGAAACAACACAAGAGACGAGACTCAAAATAAAACAGGAAACAGAAAACACTGAACACATGTAGAACATGAAACACCAAACTAAAAGGACAAGACACACGCAACCAACACAGGAAAATAAATCACAACTAAATACAAGAAGTCAGGGGAAACAAACTAGAAACACACAGAACAGAAACACATATAATCACAAGAAAATAATAAATCAAAGAACACAACACTAGAACCAAGGAAAAACGAAATAAAAACACACATAATCACAAGGAAATAATAAACCACAGAACTAAACACAAAAACCCAGGAAAACAAACTAGAAATACACAGAACAGAAACCCACATCATGACATTTAATGCTTTTTCCCACATTGCAAAAACTTGTTATTCTGACTAAAACGGTGCAGATTGTGTTGCTTGTGGCACAAATGTTCTTGCTGCACAGTGATGACACAGTGATGAGTCCGACAAGTAAGATGTTACTTCCTGCTAGGACCTGGCCGGGTCCTTTTTGGGAACCACAGGAGAGGAGGTACCAGGCAGAGACATAATTATGTCTATGTATATGTATATGTCTATATAGCTATGTCTATATAACTTCAGTTGTTGTCACATATTTTCCTTCTTTCTTTTGGAGCAGAATAGTTGATGCACAGTGAACGTGGTGTTTTTAGATGTCAGTGTTAAGCAAATTACATCCATAAATTATTAACAACTTTTAGAATGACAAAAAGAAAGTATTGATCGGTATAGAAATGGTATTGGTATCGGACATTCATCAATGTTGCAGTATTGGCATCGGATCTGTAAAAGTGGTATCAAGCCATCCCTAATCTTCAGTTTAATGCTGTTTACAGACCGCTTGTTTATGACAAACGTTGCACAAAATGCAAGTTGTTGTACGTGTGTCTGTTCAGGCTATTCATGTTAGCATTGTTTTAACATAACATTCACGTGTCCTATTGTACCCATCAAAAATTTAACATGGCTGTTACTTGAGAGGACTACAGCTGCAGAGGGCATGGTGAATTCTTTGTTTTTGCTGAAGTTGTTATACCTGTATAGTGCCATCAACGATTGCTGATGATGTAACAGGTCTCAAAGGGTTGTCCCATTTCATTGGAGGATATTGCAACCCCTACCCCCTGCGATTCAATATCAAGGGGTAGAGGTAAAAATCTGAATTGGAATTTGGACCTAAAGGAGCTAGTACTAGACTTCCGCACAAAGCAGTCCCTGATTACGCTGCTGAACATCCAGGATGTGGACATTAACATTGTAGAGGGTTTCGAACACCAGGATGTTCACCTAAATAAAGAACTGGACTGGACAACAAACACAGATGTCCTGTACCAGAAGGGCCAAAATCGTCTGGCACTGTTATAGACATTTATGACTCTGTGGTAGCATCTGCCATAGTCGTCGCTGTGGTCTGCTGGGGCTGTGGCAGCTCTGAGAGGGACAGGAAGAGACTGAACAAGCTGATCATGAAGTCCGGTTCATTCCTGGACTGTTCTCTGGACTCTGTGGAGCAGGTGGTTGAGAGGAGGATGTTAACCAGGCTGACATCCATCACGGATGACACCAGTCACCCCCTACATCAGACTGTAGGTGGACTGAGGAGCTCCTTCAGCAGCAGACTGCTGCATTAACAGTGTAAGAAAGAATGCTACTGCAGGTCATTCATCCCTGTAGCCATCAGACTGTACAACAACAGTCTGGCAGAAATGCTGTTTTTATCTGGCATTTATCTGTTTATTACTTACCTGCTCCCACTGCCATGTTTGCTTCCAAATTTTGAGTTACTTGTTTACAACCTCATGGCTGCTTTAATCTTCATGTGTAAATTCATAATTGTCTATACTTTTTGGTCTTTGCTTTTCTTGTTTATTTTTTTTAATTAATTTTTTTTCACTAACTTTTCATTTTTGCACTGTGTACTTGCTGCTATGAAAATACAATTTTCCCTGGAGGTGGATAATAAAGTACTATCTTATCTTAAAGTTGTAAATAGAATACCATTTCAATAGCTCAGGGATGAAGAGCAGCAGCAGACAGTGCCAGCGTCCTTGCCTCCTCAAGTTTATCCAATGTGGTAATCTTACATCACAGGTTACATATTCAGTCAAAAATTTACTCACACATTCAAGATGATAGTGTCTTCAATCTGAGACAGTGTGATGGAAATCAGACATGGATTATGCCTTAGTGGAGATCTCTAAGTGCTTCTTGTTCAAAATGTTGTGTTTTTCCTGACAAGTCCAGCTTGTTTCTCAGCCTCCCTCTGGAGCTGCTTCCAGGCCTCGAGCTTATTTAGATTCCTCCATCCTGCAGGAAAAAGCTGCAGAGGCAAAGCAGCACAGAGGATTCTAGCTGTCTCTGTCCCGCTCCTCATTAGTGCAGAGCACGCACACACACACACATACACACACACACACACACACACACACACAGAGCTCTAAACAGGCTGACAGTTTGAAGATAGGCCCACTGTGCTGAGCTGAGCAGAGCACAGGGCTGTGAGATGAGAAAGCCCCTGAGTAAAGGAGAATGGAGGCGAACGCTTGTAATTGGGCTGTGAGTATCAGCTGCCAAATATCTTCCTTAGTTCTCTGGGCTTTTTTTTTCCTTGCTATTACTATGCTAATACTGCCATCTCTGCATGTAAATGAGATGGGGCACACTTGGCAGAGTTCCTGCCCTCAGCCAGTCTCTGTCATAGCAATGCTCACTGTTATCCCACTGATTGCTGACACCAAACACACCAACATACTGTAGTTTCCTTCTGCAAGTGTTTTCACAGCAGTCTTTCCCTGCCTGAATGTGTAGTGTTGTTCCAGCTCTGTGGTGGAACTGTGTCTGTAGACAATGTCTTCAGAGAGCACATTAAATCTAGGTGCTGAGACAGAAAACGTGTTTGTATTAGTCTATCACCCTCTTGGCTTTTTATTCTTCGTTTTTTTATTTAAATTTCAAGTCTTTACTGGACTTTCTGATGTGCCACGACCTCACAACTTAAGCCAGAGGTGATTGTACATGTCCTGTAAGCTTTCAGTTCAACAAATCAGTATTTTAAACGTTATCTTTCATTTACATTGGGACTAATGCAGGAAGCCACAGGCCACAGCTGTTGACTTGGACAATGTGTTTTTTTTTTGTCATTTTCATTTGTCAAACTGTTCCCTTTTAATTTCAGTGACTCAGCAGTCACACCATTGCAAATGCTTCATGCTGTTTCTTCTTCTTCTTATTATGTTTATATTCATCATTCAGCACACTGGGGTCAGAATAAATTTAGATGGTTCAAAGCATTTGTTGCATCTCGAGGTAAGATCTATTTTTTTCTCTGACCAGAGAATGTTACTTTCTTTTCTAATTAATATGTAGAGTTTGCTTCAGAAGTCAGAGGCTGACTGTCGTGCAGTGATTCATAACGAATAATGAATTAACCAAT
>OOFC01043347.1:0-11685 GCA_900323345.1 Pseudochromis fuscus | reverse complement strand
ACGCTATCAGCAACAGTTGCACGAGCTGGTGGCGATTGTGAGCGGTGCCAGTGAGGTGGGGCGGGACGGAGAACAGGTTGTCGCTGAAAGAAAAGGTGAAAAATTACCCACTGTGGAATGTCACAGGAGCTAAAACGACACACAGAATGGCTAAAGTGGAGCCGGTGGTTGCCCGGGGCTGGGCTGTGACCCAGAATTCAACAGAGCCCCACCACCCCACCCCAACAGTGAGAAAACAGGAGGCCCCATCATGGCTAAGCTACGCTGGCTGTGCAACAGGAAAACACCTCCTCTTTCTTCCCAGGCTGCAGAGAGGTAACTCCATCTGGGAAACCGGGCTGAGGGCGCGAGATAATATGAAGTGTAATGGAGAACCGCGGCGTCTGAGGAGCTGCTGACAACGTGCTAATGTTTTAGGCTGTCAGCTCTCTGTGAGCAAAGACGGATGGTTTTAGAAATAGAACGTAATTACTGGGCAGAACCTCATTGTTGGGGTTAGGACAATGTGTATAGTGTAGTGGAGGTTTTTCTTTTTTCTCCCTGCTAAAAAGAGGGCACGGCTGGAAATGGAAAGGGATTTTGAGTTCGGAGACAAGACTGACACAAAGCCACCAACGCAAATGAGCTGCCTTTTTTTTTTTGAAAGCTGGATCAAATGTGGGTCATCCAAAATATCCAAGTAATATCTCTTATTTTTTTTAGTGTTGTCGTACTGAAGATCGGTCTTGGTCTCGAGACCGGTCTTGAGACCACTTTTTAAGGGTCTCGTCTCGGAATCGAAGGCATTTTTATTTGGTCTTGTCTCGGTCTTGGACAGGGTGGACTCCAGTTTTTTGATCAAGACCGGTCAAGACCAGGACAGCACTACCATGATAAGTGAGAAAAGTAGAATGTAGCTGCTTTCCCGGTGTCATGTGGTCTTTATGACACGTGTACACAGAGAGTGGATGAAGACGACTGGAGACGCTACGAAAATTAGGTTTTGTTGCTGTTGCATTTATGTAAAGTAAACTTAATAAAAAAGAAATCTATACTGGTCATTTGGTTCTGTTTTGTTGTGATTTTTCTTTGATATATATACAGTCTTAGTCTTGTCTCGGTTTCGACCTTCAAATGTCTTGGTCTTGTCTTGGTCTCAATGCTCTCTAGTCTCGATAATGTCTTGGTCTTGGATCGTACGGTCTTGACTACAACACTAGTTTGTTTTACTTCATTTTTCTAAAGTTATTTTCACCAAATTGTTGAGACCTGCTCAACAAATTGAGTCACTTGCAAGAGAGTAGCTTACCCAAAAATCCCAACCAATCAGAACCACCGGTGCAGCAACGAGGTTATGACCCCTCACTGGCTTCCCACTGCTAATGTGACATCAACCACAACTTGAGGTTGAAGCTAGTGGCGCATAATGCAAAACTTCAGTGCTTATATCAACCTGGCTAGCATAATGTAGCTAAAACAGCTAGCATTAGCCCATGTTAGCCCATGTGACGATGATGTTTCCAGTAAGTTAGTGTTTGCTTTGGTTGGAGGTATCAGGGCATACGTCCAGATGTTTAGAGGTAACATTCAGTTTTACTTACTTGGAAGGTCCCGACTCCGGGGGAGGAAAAAAAAAGGCGCCAACCATAAGCTCTAATTCTGGGCTTCAAACCAAATCCAATGCAAACATCTTGTTATATCGCTGTCTTTAAACACTCCGGATTTTTAACTCTTTACTATCTAAAGCTCGTCTTGTTTCTTCAAAAACATACTAATGGAAACCAATCAAACAACAAATGTTGGAACAAGAGAATGTGTGATATCCTCGAGTTAATAATGGATTGAATGAATAACTGATTATCAAAATACGTAAACTGACAAATCTAAGCAAGATAATATTGTCTTGTCAAATTTCTGTTGCAAGAATTAGTAAGAAATGATGATTCGGAGCAATTTATGAATCAAAAAACACAAAATTATTGTTTTCAAAGGCTTGTTTTGCCTTTACATTGATAATTTCAGTCGAGACAGATTGGAAAACTACGACAGGCTGGAAACAGTTTTGGTCTAAAACCACTCAACTAAGACCCCTTACATAAAGTTTCTGTTTCATACATAATGATACCAGATATTATGTTTAATAGTGTGTCGGCCCTACTCATGAATGACAAGGAAAAAGAGAGAAAACCCATGATACCATGATATTTATGCTCCATTTTAATACTTCACCTTCAGTCTTCACATGGTTAAGCCTTTGGAGCTGAGCCACAAGACTGAGTGAAAGGCGCTTACACTTGAACGGCTATAGATTAACAGTTATCTCCATGAGGAATGTTGCACTTCAATCTTTTACGAGCAGGTTTGCAGTGTATTTATGTTCGGCATTACAGAGGCATTGCCCATGCAGCTGTTTTCCTGTATCAGTTCGGTAACGAATGTTCCAATTCTCGCCAAAGGTCCGTCTTATTACAAAGCCGGCGCTATAACTCCAGCTCATGTGAGCAGGTGATTGCATGTAGGCTGTTCCCCTCAGCGTGTTACCATGGAGATGGTAAATGAGGTGTTCAAGGGGGAGGGGACACAAGCTTGATGATTCATGTTATCAATCAGAGGGTTATTTTTCAATATTTCACATTGATGTAATCGTCCTAAAAACACATTAACATTGAGGGAGTACTCCGCAGAGAGATAATGGCTGGATATTTGCGCCGTTATTGAGTCAAACTCTGCCAGCCTTGAATGACGGATGTGGCTCGCAGACAGAGAGAGAGGCTGTGGCATGAATAAATACGGTCTGTCCAAATTACAATTAGAAAATGAATAAATAGAGTGTAAAGACAATAATGAGGAGGGGCTGGGTGTGCACGATCATTCAAGAGTACACATTCAACGCAGAAAAGAAGCAAACCAAAACGAAATGCATATTAACGCCATTCATATTCATGACAGTTGAATGGAGGTTATTATGAACCACTTTCAATCACATTTGCATTTACATTACCGGCCTGTAGTGCAATTGTAAAAACCTACAGAATAAATGATGGCTTAAGTAAAATTTGTTGCAAACAACTGGCATGTGTTTAATCCGGTACATTATGACACAGGGCGTTTGTCCCAGTAAATTCCTGAACATAAATGTGGATGTGAAAAGTGTTGCAAAAAATGTCTGTCTGCGAGGTGTAAGCTGAATGCAGAAACATTGTATTTCCTTAAATCAAAGGCTGGGACTCAGGACAGGAAATAAATACGGGTTTGCGGCAAATTTTACAATAAAAATTTTAGGTTGAAAAGGTTAAGTTACTTTGATGTTTTGATCCCATGTAGCTTCAAAACAAAGTAAAAACAAAGAAGCTAGAAATGAAATGAATCAAATAGAGGCCTGTTACACACAATAAAGGGATTTCTAAAAGCCCGATTTAGAGATCAAAATGTACGCTGGTAAAGAGGATGGTGAACTGTTTGGTTTTTCTCATTATATTGCGTGTCTAGATTGGACCTTATGTCTGAGAATAAAGCTGAATTGAATTGAAAGACCTGCCTCTGAAACATGGACTGTATATAGAAATCGATGGTTCAAAAATGAGGCCGATACAAAGTGCAAAAAAGTGCAATACTCTCAACAGCCACTAGGTGCTGGCTCCAAAAAACTCCAATTTACTTCAATTTAAAAATGGCCCATTTACAATCATAAAATACCCATCAGTCATTCAGATTCAGATTTTTCCCGCTTCCAACAAACCTGATTCAGATGAAAGAGCTTTATGATGAGCTGATCATTTGAATCAGTTGTGTTGGAAGAGGGACACATCTAAAACATGCAGGATGGGGGCCCTCGAGGACCAGGGTCGGGCACCACTGAGCTAAAGTTTACTCTTCTTCTATTCATCTGGTGGTCCATCTTAAAATCATTTCATCATTAAGTAGATATTAGGCTTCAAAAAGAGGAAGATTTTAGCGTGTGGTTAGGTTGACTGACAGCTCTGGTCTCCAATGAGACTAGACCTGAACTCAAGCCTCTGGTGCAGGTTTAAAATCAGACCCACCTCCACACTCTTCATATCCAAATAGGGTCACTTCTGGCTCCAAACAACCAATATGGCGCCAAACTCCTCGCTTCAAAGTTCACAAGCCGAGTGACGTCACGTTAGCATTGTCCAGGGGTGCCCAATCCTGGTCCTCGAGGGCCCCTATCCTGCATCTTAGGAATGATCAGCTCATCATCAAGCTCTGCAGAAGCCTGATAACCATCCTGATGATTTGAATCAGGTGTGTTGGAAGAGGGAAACATCTAAAACATGTAGGATAGCGACCCTCGAGGACCAGGATTGGGCATCCTTAGTCTACGGTCTGATACAAGCGTGCCTCAAATAGAGGCCAGTCACCTTCGGGAATATGTCTGTCTGCATACGCCTGTTTACATATTCACACAGAGACTCAAAAGATCTCTTCTAACAGCCCATTTGTGCTATAATGTGCATTCAAGAGTTCATTGGGGAGAGCTAGAGTTGTACGCTGGCACTCGATTTCTCGAAGTAAAAAGCTTTGTGGGGTGAGGGGGAAATCCCTCCTGCTGGATTTACGCCTTGCCAGAGTCGACCCTGTTTTAAAGCTACTTGGATACAAGAAAGAAGAAAAAAAAAACACACCGAAGCAAAAACAGGGCGGTGAAAAGGAATATTCACTACTGCTGCTGCTGCTGCTGCTGCTGGGCTGAGTGGAAAATAATATGATGTAATAAACGGTATGTCAGAAACAAACCTGCCCACCACTGCCACTGAGTCTGCACGTTTATGTGTGTGTGCATTCCAGTGCATGTGTGTGTTCAGGCCTTTTCCATTAGCGTATTATTCGACGGTGCAAACGGAGCACAGAATCATCAATGAGGACCGTCACAGCTGAGGCGATAGTCGAGTGAACCCTTCACAATATGAGCCTAATTACACAGTTGTCTCAGAAGGGCCATAAATCAATGCTCCTAGTGAATCCCCAACAACAAAATCAATACAGTTGCGTCTCAATGGCCATAATGAGAATCTCGTTGAGGATTTTAAATCAGCCACATATGGCCTCACTCCGGTGAACTAAACCCCAGCAAGGTGTGAAACATGTTTAAATTACATGATAATGATTCAAACAAAACAGATGTTCTGACAATCTAAAGAGGATTTCTTGGCACAATGGCACAACAAAATTTCTTCGTGATTAATAGAGTGATAATTAAAATCTTTGTTTTGCTACTGTGTACTGTGATTAGGAGTGGTTATTAATGGCTCCGGTACAAGGGTCAAGCCAGACGGAGTCGATGTGAAGAAAAGCGTGACTCCGACCGTGTAGACCAACATGTAAACCAGTGGGGGCCCCTGAACTCTCATTTGTGTTAATCAAACTTCTCTAAATTTGTTTGTATAATGAAATTATGGCTGTCAGGGAGGCCTGGGGGACATCAATTAGCCCGATAAGCAAAATGAAAATAAATCACTTTTTATCAAACGTGCAGCCGCCTGCTTGTGTGTCCGGTAAACACAGGGAAAACAGGAAGTGATTTTGTTGTGCGATTTGAGGCTCCATAAATCCCAGTGACAAGCAATCAGTGCTGCCGCCCAGTATACAGAGCTCTGGGAAAAAACACAGTGGGTGGACAGGATAAACATTATTTCCTCTTCAGAGCTGAATACAAAAGGATTAATGTTTTTATTCAATTTCCATTTTTAAGTATTGACGAGTATTAATCGCTCAGTCTTTTGCTGGAAATAAGGTCAGATGTAGTCGAATGTTTAGCAGCAAATTTTAAATCTCATTGTTTTGTATTCATTGAGGCCACAGCGGTCTGTCTGTGTTGTTGTTGACTATTGCAAGTTGTCTGTGAAGATCCTCAGTCATCCAGGTCATGGTTATCAAAGTAATGTTAACGTTACTTGGATTGACTACTAGCAAAAATCTAGATAAAGATTTAAGTGGTTGATCTCCATTGACCTTTTTATAATTTCAAACTAAAAGCCTGTAAACTAAACAATAACGTAACATTAGCCAAACTTTTTATGAACATCAACAATCTGGTTTGTGTATTTTTGTGGTTTGCTGCTACTTCTCATTTAATGTTCAGTGGGACTGTGGACACATATAATAACAATTTTTCTTTTTCATGCCAAGAATGAACATGTTGCAACGAGGCAATCAGCAAAGTCAACTTTATTTATTTATGTTTTTATTTTTTGGCAGCTGGTGATATTGTTTCAGTAATCAGAAGGATACAATATGTGATCCCAAATATTGTTCATTACACAACATTAAACTGGTCAATTCATGGGTTAACTTGTCTGTTTTTCATCTGAGATTGGTGGATTCCTTATAAATTGTAATGCTGTCTCCTCATGCTAATTTTTGGGAAACTTCTGGGTTATTAACAAATATTTTTCTCTTCCTTCAAGCAGGTTTTTCCTGTCTGCCTGTCTCAATGAGATATGTTTTACCTTCACAAAAGAACAAATATGGCAGAGGTTTGTCCTTCCTGAGTGTTTTCCAGTTCAACTTTTATTGACGAAATTCACATCGTAATCATAAAAAAAGGAAAGAGTCATTTCTCTTTATTCAAACAACACTAGCAGATAAAAGTTTCACAACTTCAGAAATACAGTGCATGTGCCGTGGCTGCAAATGTAACAGAAAGAAGAAAAACTGTCACTACACAACAGCACACAATGTGATGGATAATGTTTTGGGATTCAAGTATCAAATATGTAGACTTTGTAAGGAGGATTGTGGGCTGTGCGAGTGTCGCATGGGAGAGCCACAATGAGGAAAGACAGTGCAGTTAATGGATGTGATCACAGCTTCCTGGTGAATAATGCAGCCCTGCTAATTGGCTGGATTAATAATTGATGGGGAGCCTGTGTGAGGAGGCGGCGGCGGCGGCGGCGGTGGGAGCTGCTGCAGTGGATAAAGAACAACTGCCGTCTTATTAGAGAAGACTTTGAACGCTATATCTTGTACATCTGTCTGTGCCGGTGGCTGACTCGAAATGACCAGCTCCCCCCGCCCCCTCTTATTGATGCTGCAGAGGGAGGATGTGTCCATGTGAGACGAAGATGTCAGAATAAACAATCGCCCTGACAACATAATGATATAATGAGCCCCGGCCCCACCACATGTTTGACGGTTAAAATGACTTGGGCTCATGTCAAGTCCCACAGGCTCCACAATGTTGTTACACCCTTAGTCCAAACTGACCGTAGCTGACCCAGAACTAGCCAGCTGCGTAAATAAAAATGACTGCAATAACGCAGAAATTAAACATAAGTTATTGATATAACAGGGTCAGTTTTTACAAATACTCGGAGTCGGATCCAGAGCTCGGGACAGGACATAAGCTCATGAGCAGAAACAGCAGAAGAATAGGATAAAAGAAGAGTCAGAAAAATAGATTTTACTGTAAACTTGATTTATCTGCTCTTCTCAAGCTATCCAGTTTCCAGAGGATGCATAAAACCAACCCGTAAAGAAGTCTCATCTTCCTGTCTCTGCGGGTCAACACCTTCAAAACCTGCTGCTGTTGTGCTCTTACAGGAAACAATGGGATCAATATCTCAGGGTGTGTTCAAAGGATTTCTGACAATCCAAAAAGCGTTTGTAGCAGAGTTCAATAAAAACTAGACACAAAAGAAAAGCAAAGAAAAAAAACAATAAGCTGCTTTAAATCACTGGAGCCAATAAAAGAATACACCTGTGTGAGTCTGATGAAGAATCACAGCTCAAAAGTGAATTTAAAAATGTTGTTTTCTGCTTTGGTTTGAGCATTTGAGGAGAAAACTTTCACAGTAGCAAGTTTCAGCCTTAAAGGGATAGTTCACCACTTTCTTGACAAGAGTTACAAGTGATGGTCGAGACTAGAGAAGAAAAAATAACTGATTGTAAAAAGAAATTCTGATTTGAAACAAACCACTTTGCAAATTACAAAGTCTGCAATTTAAAATGTTGATTTTTATCAGTTATTATTATTATTGATTAACTAATTTAACACAGTCACACCCTTGTGGTATTTTTCTATGTGTTGTGCCAATTGAAAAATAAATCAATAAACGTTGGAAGCAATTCATAGAAGAATCTAAACTGGAGCTTAACCCTTTCACACCTGAGCCTGCACATTTACACCTGGACTTTTTATGCTCATTTTGATTTCAAATTCAAATTTAAAAAGCAAAATCTAACATCCAGGTGCGAAATCAAATCCATTGTTGTGTTTTTGTGCTCACTGTTACGCCTCTCTCTTACTACACATAGTACATAGTAAATCGGCCACTCTGTCGGCTTCTGGGAGAGGCGGTAGTGAAATTACCGTAATGACACCATATTCACTGTAAAGTGCAACATCTCAGCTCCCAGGAACCATTGGAATTTTTCCGATTGCACAAACCGTCACATAATTACGGTAATCCATAGACGCCTGTGAGGACGTATCAGTGACGATACACTCAGAGTTAAAGGGTTAATAAATGAAGCAAGAATTAACATGTGATGTGTTTTTCATTTAATTTGACTGTTTTAAGGAGCTCCTCGCATCAAACGAAGAAAATCCAATCAAAACATTTGCATTTATTATTAACACACACGCACTAAATATTAAAATATTTGGCTGCAAGACTAAAATATGCATTAATCTCATAAAAAGTTGGCACCCCCTTGCTGTTGTTAAACGATCAGAAAAAATTCAGACAAAAAAAAAGGTTTGCACTTATTTGTTGATTGAACAGATGAAACTTAATGTGTTATTTGGTGAACTTGATTGTGAGTGATATTTTGTAACATTAATACAGAGCCAGGTTTCCTGTTTTTCTTTTCAACATTATATCCTAAGCTACAATAGTCCGCTGCTGCCTGTAGCTTCCTATTAATGGACAGATATGAAAATGATCTTCTCAGCTAACTCCCAGTAAAAAAGTGAATAAGTGTATTTCACAAAAGTGTGGGATTATATCTTCAAAAATACATTTTCTTCACAGATGATTATGTAACTTTATTGGGAGAATGTGCAGCTTCTCCCAGGGTTTTTGTATCCACCCTCTCCCTGCCATGCTTCATCTCTCACTTGTGGTCCACAACTGAGGAAATCTGCTTCCTGCTCCACCACATTAACATGCAAATCCTCATCTTTGGGAGGAAAAAGGATAATAATGAAAAAAGTGAGGAGCCCCTTTGTGGATCTCCAGAGCAGCGAGGATGTTCCTTCCTGCTTCTATTAGCCAGACATGCTCCTCTGACAGCAATCTCCCTCCTGTCTAATGTACAGTCAGACCTAGTTACAGTAGCAATTACTAGTGTTCAGGTTAAGATTAATTGAATTACCGTGTGGCTTCTCTGCACTCCTCTGTGGGCGCATCAATCACCAGCTCGGTGCTACACGTACCCTTTATCACCCTCCTCCATCTTTATGTAAAAAGACGCTGGTTGGGCTGTTGCACTCCATCTATCAATAAACGGGTCTGAGGGTGGCAAACTCATTTTCTAACACATTCCTCTCCTTAATCAAGCTGCCAGACATTCGAGGGTAGTTAGTAAAAAGCCAAGTGCCATCTTTCCTCCAAATGAATAAAACGCTAGATGAAATTAAAAGGATTTTAACGACTCTTGTTTGAGAGATACGAGGTAATCCTACGCTGTCTGAGAATATTTGGGATACATTTTATTTGATAAGTTGTAAACAGACTGTGTGTAGAATGAATGAGGCCAATGTGATGTTGGTTTGTGGACATTAGATTGACGCCATTTCAGTTGTTTGGAGCCAGAAGTGACCATATTTGGATATGAAGGGAGGAGTGAGGAGGCGGGCCTGACCCTTGAACCCCAGGACACTGCCTAATTTGTATGAGACTTGACTGTAAAGCTGGTCTCACTGGAGATTGGACCTGTCCAACACTAACCGCACACCTAAATCTGCTTAACCCTTTGACACCGAGCGTATCACCAGTGACACAGAGTGACTAGCATAAACCAACTTACTGTAATTCCTCAGCCACTTGTGCTACTGACGTGATTCCAAGTCATTCTGAAAGCCGACAAGTGGAGTGTTTTGTATATATTACATACATTACAGCAGTAATGCAGGGGGAATGGAGTCATGCTGTGACGTGCAGCATACCGTACATATTACCTGCATTACGGTAGTGTACGGAAGCTCCACTTGTCGGCTTTCAGAATCAGCTGGAATCACGTCGCTAGCATAAATGGCCGAGGAATTACAGTGATTTGATTGACACATGTCACTGTCTGTCAGCAGTTTGGGATAAAAGGGTTAATTATGACTTTTTGTCTCAGATGCATCACTATTAACCCGTTAATTCTGAGCCTATCGTTGGCGACAGGCCTGCACATGCATCTTTGGATTACCGTAATTATGTCACGGTTTGTGCAATCAGAAAAATTCCAACTGTTCCTGAGAGCTGAGATGTCGCACTTTACAGTGAATATGGTGTCATTACGGTAATTTTACTAGTGTCTCTCCCAGAACCCAGAAAACAGCTGATTTACTATATACTACGTGTTGTAAGAGTAACAGTGATGACGAAGCAAGAATAGCAGAGAAACACAAAAACTGGTTTTGATTTTAGAGTTTTACTAAACAAAAACACTGCAGTTGCATGTGAATGTTAAATTTTGAATGTTAAATTTGAATATGAAATCAAGATAAGCATAAAAAGTCCAGGTGGAAATTTGTAGGCTCAGGTGCTAAAGGGTTAAGGAAAACTAACTTTAGCTAATGACTTCATGACAGAATTAACTGTTAAAATAGAGCCAGCACCTAGTGGCCATCAGGAGTATTGCAGTTTCACAACAGCTTCATTTTTGAGCCCCAGTTGCTTTGTGTATTGCTTTATACAGTCTATAGTTGTAAATCGAAACCCTGCGATATAACACAGTGAATGGTTCTTTTGTGCTGTGCAACCTTTTACAATTGAAATACAATAGACTTCACGTAAAAGTACTTGTTTGAACAGCTGGATTTCTACTTAAGGAGACCAGGTAGCTATTTAAAAAAAAAACCCCACAGATGCAATGGATCTGCAGCGCTCCTGTTTGAATAAAATAGCTCTCGAGGCAGATTAAATGCCACTCTGTCATCCTCTCTCCATTCACCACCTCCATTATTAGCTATTTTAAAAAATTGAGCAGGATTTCTGGTCGTGGTTTATAGTGCTGCCAAACCCTAATCTCGAGCATGCTTTATTTCACTCATCAGCACCGTGCGAGTCTTTGTTCGTCGTCTAGCGTGAATATACAGAATACACTGGATGTGGAAGTGTTGAAAGCTCGAAAATAACATCTGAGGGAAAATGATGTGTTGGCCTCTTCGCCCGGCCCACGCCAATAAAATGCCAATCACTCATTTCAGGCGGACTCTGAGAACCACACACAAACACACACAGTTGTGCTTCAGGCATAGCTGCAGTATAATTCAGTGTTTTTGCACTGAGACAGAGGTTGGGCAGTCAAACTGAGGTTGCGCCTGAGGTGCCGTCTGGCGTAGCCTCTGCCCATGTCTGCAGGCCGGACTCTGCCAAGGCGACTGGCACCGGCCGCTGCCCCAGCGATGAAGCGAGAGGGGGGAAAAGGTTGTTCGGTGCCATCCTATCACCACACAGGCAGCTGCAGATAGCACACATGGCAAGTGTGACAGAGCCCATGCCTTTAAGCACTGAGGCAGAAGAGGGAAAC
>OOFC01043344.1:0-15405 GCA_900323345.1 Pseudochromis fuscus | reverse complement strand
CCCTGGGGGCCTGGGGCAGCTCTCCATTGGTGCTGACGGGGGGACGGCTCCTCTCGGCCTCCTGCCTCCTCTTCACTGCTTCCTGGGAGGCCTGTCCAACCAGAAATGTAGGAAGGATGAAGCTTGAACAGACAGAAACACTCACCACCGTCCACAGAGCAGAACCAGTCTCACCAGTCTCTCCTGCTGGAGTCTCTTCTCCTGCTCCTGTTTCCGCTTTTCTTTCAACTCCTCGTATTTGTCCTTGGTGGGTAAAGACATCAGACCCAACAACTTCTCCTGAAACAGGGAGGACACACACAGAGGTGACACAGAGGGACAGACACCACCATCTGCACAACAAGGACTCAGGTTGTCATGCTCCTGGACCTGGTCTCACCTGGACAAACAGTGTGGCTGTGTACCGGATCATCCTCTGCAGCTGCAGCGCCTTTGGTCGCGGCTGTGGATCATCTTTAACTCCCAGTGTTAAAATCCTCTTACTGGGAAGAAGAGAAGAGACAGTTGAAGACTTTTCAAACCTTTTGTGAATCTTCTGAAGCTGCAGGTCTGGACTGTACCTTAGTGCATCAATCAGTTCATAGTATTTCTGGACCTCCAGTCTCAGTCCACCAGCAGTGTCAAGATTATATGTGGTTTCTCCGGCACTGTCAAAGTAAACAGCTGACGGTGAGCAACAAACCATGTGTCACATCAGGGAGAAACCAAACACTCGGACGCAGCTTACTTGAGCGACTCGGCCATGCGGATGTACTCTGGAGCCTTTTCATCCACCTTCTCCATGCACATCCTCAGCCTCTGACAGGAAACACGTTTGAAAGCAGCAGGAAACAGGAAGGAGGTCACACAGTAACGTCAGCAGTTAAAAGGAAAACACAGAAGCGACTGTACTGATGGTGGAGACAGGAGCAGGATGTCGTCCACTTCATTTAAAACAGGGTCAAACATACGGTCTGTGGACCAAACCCGGGCCTGCAGAGGGTCCACGCTGCCCCGGGGATCACGTTACTTTCTGCCTTAAAAGATCCCCCTTCAGTTTGTACAGTGTGGTCAGGATTAAAACACACATGTGGAAATTTATTATAATTTGAAGAGAAACACTTCCAGCAGCTGTGACTAAATGTTGTGTGTCTGTGATGCACATGTGTGACTGAGGCAGAACATTGTTGAAATGTCAGGTTCATTAAATTTAAACATTTTCAACTTGTTCTTTGCACTAAAACAGGAGCAAACGTTGGAGCTTGTTATGAACAGTTTATTCTGCTGTTATTATTTCACTGCTGGACACTGGAGATCAGACTGGGTTGTTTGGGTTGTGTGTGACCTCTAAATAAAAACAAGTTGGACAGGTCTGATTTAAAATCTGAGATGACTAAACCAACCTCGTAAAGTTTGACGATGTCCGGGACGTGGTCCTTCTCCTCCATCTTCTGCTGCCTCTTCAGCAGCGTGTCCATACAGTGGTGACAGCAGCGAATCTTCTCGTCGTCCTTCTCCTCCAGCATGGAGGTGACGCTGCTCAGGCTGCTGATGCTGCCTCTTCTGGAGCCCATCCCGCTGCTGCCGCCCCCTGCAGGAGGGGACTGGGACTGACCTGGACTCCCCGGGACAGACAGGGCCTCTCTGGTCCCGTTAGTCAGCTTCTCTGTTGATGCACAGAAGGTAAAACTCTAACAGCCTGGAGGACATCACACCTGACAGGTCACTGTGTTTCCACAGAGCACCTCATACATACGGGCCAAAGGTAGGGGGACAAACTCCATGCACTTCCTGCACATGATGGAGCCACAGAGGCGACAGTGGTGGCGTCTGTTCCGGATGTTGAACTTGTTTCCACAGTCGGGACAGAACGGGACGTCGGAGTCATTCACCCAGGACACCACAGACTTCTCGATGGCTGCAAAGGACGATGAAGAGTCATTATTTAGAGCAGTTAAATCCTTACACACACTGTGAGGAGGCGGAGTTACCACGGAAACACAAACCTCGGATTTTAGCAGCATCTGCACTGGTTCTGTCAAAAGACGTCAACTGAAACAGAAAATGTAAACAGTTCAGTTTTATTTCTCAGCAACAGCAGGAGAAAAACTGTGGTCTCAGATTTTCTCCAGTCAGACCTTTTCCAGTCTGATGATGAGCTTGTTGACCTCGATGACGTAATGGTCGATCCGGGCCGCCCGGTGTTTCTTAAAGACGTCCAGGTGGCTTCGAGTTGCTCCTACACAGGAAACGAGTCTGTTAGTGTGTCATCAGAAAACCAATGTTCACACTCCAACTGTGATTAGAAATGTTTCCAGTCTCACCCAGTTCCTGAGGCTCCCACATGTACGGGTCCACTCCACCATAGTAGAAGGATTCATAAGTGCCAGTATCAGGTCTGTCGTCTCCGTCCCTCTTCAGCAGTTTATCTTTGGCTTTCTTTGCTTTCTGAACCAAACCTGAACACACACATCATCAGGACACACTCCTCAGCTGAGTGTACATCACACCACCAGTCTGCAGCCAGCCTAACCCCAGCATCCCCAGCATCACTCTCCCATCCTGTGGAAGCTGCAGCGGGATGATGTTTCCAGTTCATCCTGCCAACAACCACCTGGTCCAACACTGCAGTGCTCGTATGTCTTTACTTTAATGAACTGGGCGACCACAAAAACACTCCGACTTCAAGCGGTGATAAAATCAAAACATAAATGCAGATTACTTCAATACTGGTAGCTACAGTTGCTTAAACTAACAAAGTTTAATGTGGTGTTCTCATAGTCTCCAAAGAGTAAGGTGTGGTGATCTGTAGCCATCTGAAATCCAGGAGTGTTTCTGTGGTCACCCTGTACTTTAAAGACCGTACTCATGAAACTGTCTCTGTGCAACAGGCTACAGGCTGGGACATGGAGCTTACTTTTGAGCTGTCCCCGGACATGGCGGTCGTCCCCAGAGTGCTCCTCTTCGTAGTGGTCTTGGAGTTGGTAGAAGGACTGCAGGTCCTTCAGGCACAGCGGGCACAGGAAGCCCTCCTTCACTTCACCTGGGCCCTCAAAGGGGGGCGGGTAGCTGGACGCCATGACGACAGGTGCAGCTGTGTCGCTGGAGAAGAAGAGCAAAGTGGCACGGTCCTGCTTTGGTCCACATGTCACAGGGTGTGTGACCTACCCCATGTCAGCCTCATAACGCAGGAGGAAAATCCCAGAACCTCATCCTCTGTGCTACACATCACACACAACATGAGACACACAAAACACTTCAATTACAAAACTACCAGAGAAAAATATGGAAACCAAGATTAAATGTAAACTACCAGTGCAAATATGGATGCTATAAATATCTAGAAAGTACAGAGTTTAGTGCAAAAACAAAAGCCAACTTCCTAAAACCAACAGATTTAAAGATTTGATTGTACATTTAGTTTGGCCTCTGATGCAAAGCTGCATAAATCACTGCAGTGACTGTGTCACTGCGGTGCAGACACACGGTGACGTGTGGTGCAGCTGCAGAGGACTGGGCTGAAGTGTCTTCACAGATTTATGTAACTCTCATGTGGAAAAGTTCAGTTACACCCACTGCACCTGCACCACAGGTAGCTGCAGTGTGAGTGACACGCGCAGTATTTCACAGTGACCGTGATGATTTACCGTTAGCTCAGTTCTACAGGTGCACGTGAACATATTCACATCAGCATTTATCAACATTATCAACATTAGCCTTTACCAGCTGAAGCTAACGTTAGCTCAGACATTGGGTATACAACCCACACAGACAGCGAAATACACAAGTACACAAATATTTACGTTTGCTGATGTCACGTGGGCCCCACCGTTACCGTGCGGTGTGTAGATACCGACTCTCTGACGGTTATTGTTCAGTATCGATGCGAACGGTGGCCGAATGTAGCGTTAGCAGCAACATGCTAGCAGCAGCAGCTCTCGCTCTCTTAAACCATCTTTTCTCAAATCTCGCGGCTTAAAACGTGATGTTACATAAACACAAACACCTGCAGACGCATGGAGCCCGTGGGTTATTTGTACTTACATCAATATCAGACGGTAACTGTGTTGTTGACAGTTTGGTTTCCTCTGACAGCTCGACAGCAGCAGCAGCAGCAGCCCTGCCTGGTCATGTGATCAGCAGCCCGTCGGTACGGGAGCTCAAGAGGGACACACCGAGAGAAACACGCGGACTGGACTGCACTGCAGCTCGGGAACAACCCTGGGTCACAAGGTGAGTTTATTACACAGACAAAAATGAAAAGTGCAAAAAAAGTGCAATACACCCGACGACCACTAGAGGCGGGCTCCAAGAAACTCTGACTCCAACTGACTTCAATCCCAAAATCCTCATTTTCAATCCTGAAATATTCAGTCAGTACATTTTTTACAAGTCATTCTGATGTCATTAGATTAATCATTAGGTTAATTCTTCAATGATCAGGGGCGTGGTCAGCTGGATCTACAAGCCTGGTCTCCAATCAGAGCAGAGCTGAACTCCAGTCTCATTCACATTGGACAGTGTCCTTCATGTCCAAATATGGTCACTTCTGGCTCCAAACAACCAATATGGCCACATTCACCTGCAGATCTCTGGGCTTCAGAGCAGCAGGTGATGTTACACCTGCTTCATCTATTTCTGTAAACAGTCTGTGATTCATTAAAGATTAAATACATTTTTATTTTCTGTATTTTCTCGAGATCTCAAGTGATTTTTTTTTCTCATTTAAAGCAAAGTTTGTTTTCTCAAGATAAGGAGAAAAATAACCACTGAAATTAACTCGTTCATTAAAAGATATTTTCTCATGTATCTGAGCTAAAAAGACAATTTCCTGATTCTGATTATTTTATGCAGATTTATTTTCCACTTTACAGGTTTGTAACATTTTCTCCCTGTTTCTTCTCACTCATTTACCAACTTGTATTTTATTTTAACTATTGATTAATACGTTCTTTTATGTTTTGTGCACAGAATTCTATGAAAATTTTAAAAAGGTTTATCATAATCAACACTTCAATATATCTGTGGGGGATGTGTTTTATTCCCTAAATGACTAAATATCAGATTGTAAAAATGTGATTCATCATTTTTCAACCTGAAAATACAAAATCATCTTTAGAAAACTGACACCTGACCAGAGTCTGTTTGGATTTTATTGCAAATCCTGATTTGAATTGTTGGTTCAAAGTCACATGTTGGACGACGGTGTCCCTGAGTAAACAGAGACCACGTCAGAGCTGAGCTGTTACACACATGTCCTGAGCTGTATGAACCTGACTTCACTGTGTTGTATTTACAACATGACATAATGCACAGAGAATGAAGACAAATATGACTTGGCTCATAGTTGGTATAATATGTGGAGCTCACGATTCATCTCACATCTGAGTCCACGAGATGACAAGTAACAAACACTGTGCAGGAGAAACTATCAGACTCTGATAGTTTCATTGTTTTCAAACCTCTGAAATGACTTGTAGTGAAACAGCCTGAGAAGAAAATTCAGATTGTGGTTGATTGTATCTAATTAATGTCCAGACTGAGAGCACAGCCTAATGAGGGGCTGACTGCTGCACTTTAAAGGCTCATTAACCAAACTTGTTGGAAACCACTGTGTGTGTGTGTGTGTGTGTGTGTGTGTGTGTGTGTGTGTGTGTGTGTGTGTGTGTGTGTGTGATTGAGAAACATCTCCACCCTCGGGTTTCTCTCTCCAACTGGTGCTTGATGAAGAATTAGCATATTGATCAGGTGTATGGCAGCTGCTCCCCAGGCTCCACTGACGGAGACCAATTAAAGCAGAGCGGTGTTTCCCTCTGTTTGCTATTGAACTGCATCAATCACGTTGATCACACAGACGGGGGGACTACACACTAATTAGACCTGGTCGGGTTGAATCAACAGTTTAATAAGACATGCAGTTACTGACTGAACAAACATACATTTGTACCAATGCATTTTATTGTCCAACAGAAACATTGGTGTTTGAGTTTAAGGCAGAGGCAGCTTCCAGTTCACATGAGCTAAAACCAACTGATCCATGCAGTAATGTAGAAAAATAATCAGTGACACAGTTTATTTGCTGTGGTATTCATTGTATTTTACATCGTTAGAAAATAATGAAACACAAATAAATCCGTGAAGGATCTAAACCACTTTGATCTGACCCGAACTCAAGCATGTCCTGTACTGACGACCGTTTGGAGCCTCACGGAGGCAACATCGCTGAAGCCAGAAGACTGATGCTTTAATCCTTGGACTGCAGAAGTAATTCATTTAATTAGATCAATAAATAATTGTAATACCTAATAATAGATCACCATACATGGCACAAACTCCTCTGAAAATTATATGTACATCAATATAATGGGTCCAGAGTTTGTTGGACAATTACGCACAAGCTCTCCAACGGAAACATCAGGTAAATGCTTTGTGGTGACGGTGCAGAGACTGTGCCAAAAACAAAACTGTTTGGTTAAATGATTCTTTTTCATAATTCTTAATGGTCGGTTACTTTATACATTGACTCGTTTACAATACACATCAAACTGGAACCTACTCTTCCTCCATTAAATCCTCCTCCGGTGCAAACCTTTTACCCGGGTGTTGTCTCTTCTCCTCGGCGTGGCTCTTGTTGATGTTGTCTAAAAAGTCGAGCAGCAGACTGGTCTTGCTGCAGCTCGCAGGGTCCAAAACATCACACGGACTGTTTGTGTCTAAAACCGGGTTGGAGTTATCCCAAAAGCGTTTTCCAGGGTGCTGACGCTTGTCCAGCTCGGGCAGGTCTTCTTCTCCGTCCACGTCCCAGTCCCCGTCCCAGTCCTCATCCTCGGAGTGCCGCTTACCTGGGTGCTGGCGCTTGCTGTGCAGCACCAGGTAGCGCTTGCCTGGGTGTTGTCGTTTGGAAAGTTCACTGAGCAACACGACGGGGTTGTCAGACATGTGTCCCGTGGCGGAGCGCTTCCCTGGGTGCTGCCTTTTCTGGAGCTCCATGAACGAGTGCATCTCGTCTTCGCGCTTGCCCGGGTGCTGTCTCCTCTGGACGTCCACGTACTGCTCATCCTCGTCCTCCTCTCTCCTCCCTGGATGCTGCCGCTTCTCCAGATCGTCGCTGTACCTCTTACCGGGATGCTGCCGCTTTGTCATCCATTCTGGCTGAGGGGAAAATCCCTCTGGAAAAAAGTGAAGAACAACTGTCAGAAAAACTGACTGAGAGTCTGCTCTGAGCATCACTGCACCGGACAAATACAAATCCCCGCTCGGACCGCGTGCGTAAATTACGCACAAGAGTGCCGAGCTGAAAGTCCGCATTTCTTGTAATCTGTTATTATTTTTACCATTTCCCATTTTAAAATAAAAATTTAAACATGATTTTTTATCGAGTTTGTTTCATGATCTAACAGGAAAACAGTTTGTGGTCAAACTGTAGCCAAGAGATAAAGTCCAGAGATGAATATCACGGTAACTGAAATGACATGTATCCACCAGGTTAGAATAAAACAGATAAATAAACAGGTTTTAATTTTCCATTCAGCTTCAGAGCAGACAACATATTTACACACCGGTCCTCCCGTCTTCATCCTGCAGCTTTTTGAGGATGGACCGCAGCAGGAGGCTCTCTGCTCTCTGTAGGATGATGTCGTCTATGGTCCTCCGCTCCGTCTCATCCTCTGCAGAGATGCCCTGTCCTCCCGACACCGTCAGGTTGCAGACCGTGAGAGAGACCAGGACGAGCAGACATGTCGACTTCATGGTAAAACACTTTGTTCTTCTGTGGAAGAAATGATCAGAGTGAATCTGGTGAACTGCTCCGCACGAGTCTGATCTTTCTGGAACAAACGGAAGAAGATTATTTGTGCAGAGTAAATTGTAGCTCGTTTAAACTCGTGAAGAGGATTTTTCTTTCATCTTTAGTTTTGATGAAATCTTCGTGCGCCGCTGAAGCGCAGCTGCGTTGAAGTTTCAGACAGAAACTAAAATGTCCTGTTCTCTAAAAACTTCCCAAATAAATTCAAATCATGCGTGAATGTGATCCATGCAGGTATGATGAGACAGAACCTCTGTCCCACCAGACACATGGACACTGCGCAGAGGTTTGTTCTCACCTGGGAAGGATCCAAGTTCTCCTGGTTCCCAGCCTCTGGCACCGCCGGCACTGGTGATAGTTGCTCTCAGCCTCTCGCAGCAGTTGGTGACCCTAAAGGCCAGACCGCGTCCAGAGGTATGAGCAGATAACTTTCCGTCTCAGCCTTTATAGGAACTGGTCACTGTCGTCACACCAACGCTGGAGTAATTTTTCAGGATCCCTCGTCCCCATTGATGTCACCAAGTCGTGCGCAACTGAATGCGGGAATAATCGTCTGCAGGGACCGCTGCCCAATTTATTATTTGATGAAACAAATAAATGTCTGAGACTGAGGGAGACGGCAGGAGCTTCTTTATGGATTCACTGGTAAAAATGGTGAAGTTTGGACTGCGTAATATTTGCTCCCAAGTTTCTAATCCTCCATCCCTCACCATCTCTGACATTTAGATATTTTATTGAGTTTGTCTCCTTCACCAGGCGCCTGTGTTTGTGTCTGTTTCCCACTCACATGACATATATGGTACCAGGAGTCTGGAGGTCTCCCGTGGGGCTGCGGAGAAATCCCTGTTTTTCATGGACTCCCCGAGGCCACAGGACGCAGGAGGGGGAGCCGAACCCATCTGGTTCTTCTGAGCACATATAATGCAGCGTGTGGTCACGATGCCACACTGCTGAGTGGGAACAAAGGGCGTTGACTTGCAGAGCAGCCAGAGCAGCAGCACTGATGAGGAACCTCCAGGTTCCCCTTTTATGACTTTAAAAATGTCCAAACCAGTTTACTGACGGTCCTTCACATCAGGACGCAGGAGACACCTTCTCCCAGACACTCACACCCGGGCTGTGTGTTTCTAACGGCTGCAACATCCAAATCAAATGATGTTTTTTTATATCTCGTGCATCAATTTATTCAGATTTCCTTTCTTCTCAAGAGTTTTAATGAATAGATCCCTCCTGTTCTCAGGTGGAACAGCAGAGGATGAGGAGCTGGATGTGAGGAGGTGGATAGGAGGAGGTGGATAGGAGGAGGTGGATGTGAGGAGCTGGATGGGAGGAGGTGGATGTGAGGAGGTGGATGTGAGGAGCTGGATGGGAGGAGGTGGATGGGAGGAGGTGGATGTGAGGAGGTGGATGTGAGGAGGTGGATGGGAGGAGGTGGATGTGAGGAGGTGGATGGGAGGAGGTGGATGGGAGGAGGTGGATGGGAGGAGGTGGATGGGAGGAGGTGGATGTGAGGAGTGGATGGGAGGAGGTGGATGGGAGGAGGTGGATGTGAGGAGGTGGATGTGAGGAGCTGGTGGACTCACTGGTGCAGTGTCTGCAGCTGAGGGAGACAGTCCACTGGTCCAGCCTCACAAACAAACTGCACGTCTCTTTGTTCTGGCTCCATCTGGACCAGAGGTGTCAAACATACGGCCCGAGGCCCCCAGAGGGTCCAGTCTGATGAACTGGAATATGCCACAACTTTTATTTTTACATTCTTACAGATAAATGAACCTCCTACCTTAACTCCTCCCACTTCAGTCTGCACGGTGTGGTCAGGATTATTACACTGGTGGAAATGTCTGTGAATTTATAATAATTTCTAGATCTTCACAAGTTGTTTTATTCATAAAGTGAAATATGATGTTTTGCAGTTCAGACAAACTGAGGAGATGTTTTGTGTCTTTGTAGTTCCTCTGTGATCTGTAGCTCTGACATCAGTATGTAAAGGTGGCCATGTTGATGTGACCATATTTGGATATGAAGGGAGGAGGCGGGTCTGACCCTTGAACCTGAGGACACTGTCCAATGAGGATGAGACTGGAGTTCAGCTCTGCTCTGATTGGAGACCAGGCTTGTAGATCCAGCTGACCACGCCCCTAAATCTTCCTCTGTTTGAAGACTTATGTCTACTTAATGATGATGTTTCCAGATGGACCACCTGTCCATCAGACTAGCTCCGCCCCTAACTCCTCCCCCAGATCTCTGAGAAGAAGAGTTGACTTTATCTGATGACATCAGAATGACTTGTGGAGAAATGTATTGATGAATATTTCAGGATTGAAGATGAGGATTTTTTTATTGAAGTCAGTTGGAGCAGCACCTGGTGGTTGTTGGGGGTATTGCACTTTTTTGCACTTCTGCATCAGCTTCATTGTGGAGACCTACTTGCTTGGTGTGGTGTAAGGTTAATGTTGGTGTAGGTCTGAGGTCACAGACTGTGGATCAGAACCAGAGCTGCAGTGTTTTGACTGCAGTGTGTGTTTGTGGGTCAGTAACAGTTTTAAAGTTTCTTCCTTGAATAGTTTGTTGTGGTGAATGTAGGAAACCTTCATTCATGACATGAAGATGGAGCCTCTGATCTCTGATGTTTCATTGTGTTTCTTAGTCTCATCCATCACAAACTGTTCTCAATAAATGATGCTTTTAAAAAGTGATGAGGACAAACCAGGTATTTTGAAAAGTGGTAGGAACATGTCCCCAGTGTCCCCAGTGTCCCCAGTGTCCCCAGTATCACTGTCAGTCTTCTGTCTCTCGCCATGTTTCCACCACTTTAAACCAGCAGCCTCCAGCTCTGACCTGTCTGAAACCCTCTGTGTGTGTGTGTGTGTGTGTGTGTGTGTTTATGTAGTGATGAGCTGATGGTCCTCCGTCCATGCTGCAGTCATATCTCCACCATCTGGACGACTCCTGCACCATCACACTCGCTCTGTGCTGAGTGTCAGCATGAAGTGAAGTGAGCGTGTAATGCTGTAATTACTTGGTTTCACTCTGCTGTCACGTCCAATACTTCAAGCAGGTTTGGACTCACACGTCAATATCATGGTTTAAACCATTCAATACACTGTGTGAAGGACTTTTATTGAAAAGTCTCATTGATCTGTGAGTTGTCTTTCCCTCTGAGAGGCTGCATCTTCCTCTTAGTTTCATGTTTCTCTCATATTGAAACCTAAATAATATTAGTTCAATCACAGATGTTTAACAATATCTCAGAGTGGATCCCGCCTGCCTCGCCTGGGCTCAGTGACGGTGTGAAGGAGGAAGATCTCTGAGGAAGATCTCTGCCTCGTCTCTCGATGCTGATCCTTTCAACAGGAACAGAAAGTGACAGCGGTACAATTAAGACACGTCTGATCTGTATGGGAGTCCACCGCCGTCCACCTGTCATGTAGCTGCCCTCCCTCCCATTAGTCTTAGTGTGTAACGACATGCCCCAAGGAGCCAATTAATTGCTCAGAAGAATGTGGATGTTCAGCGTGTGCCTGGAGAGTGAGTCCCTGGTGATGGTGCAGGATGTGGCGTCCTGGTAGTGAAGATGTAGAACACTCAGAGCAGGTGGAGCGATGGCTGCAGGTGTAGCAGCATCTTCATCAGTGTTAGGCTGTGATTAAAATATATAGCTCGCCATCAGAGTCTTTCACAGCGAGGAAATCACAGCAATTAGTATTCTGGTCAGCGGCGTCTTCCTCGTGTACTGAGGAAGACAATAGGTTAAGTGTTAAGTGGACACCGTGTGCGGTGGCAGAAAATAATCAGGCTCATTAGCCTCTGGCTGCTGTTCCTCTGTTTACTCTGAGGGGGAGATACAATAATTACAACATACAGACTTCTTCTTGTCACAGGAACTTATTCTGTGGGAGTGGATCTGCAGGGTGGATGTAGGACGTCCTGTGTGTGTGGATATAACACACACACACACACACACACACACCCGTATCATGAAGCATTAGCCGCTGTCTTTGGCTTTAACTCTGCTGGTCAGGATGTGTCTTCATGTCAGCTGATGCTGCACAGATCATCCTCCAGGTGAACTTTAGAGAAGAGTTACTTACATGTTACCTCGGTCTAACTGAATTCATCTGTTACACACAATGGTTCAATCCATGACTGTTGGTATAAGATGACCTGACTGAACGATGAGTTCAGCTCCACTGTTAACTCATCAGTTTCAGTTCTGCACTTTTCTTTCTGTGTTCTCCACGTTCTAATTTACCACTGCTTAGCGGGTGACTACGACTGTTGCCATGGAAACACTGCTTAGCGGGTGACTACGACTGTTGCCATGGAAACACTGCTTAGCGGGTGACTCCGACTGTTGTCGTGGAAACACTGGTTAGCTGGTGACTGTTGCTCCCGACCAGTCAGTCTGAACTGAAGACTCCGAAGTCTCTCGGATGAGAGACAAAACATCTTCAAGTAACTTCCACCAAGTCCAGTTGCTGTGATTTAATTGCTACTTGGACATTGTTGCCATGGAAACACCAGTTAGCTGGCGACATTGGCTGTTGCCATCGTTGCTATGGAAACACAAGTAAACAGGTTGCACTGATTACTGGCCTGGAAACAATGGTCATCAGATGTTGCTGACTGTTGGCATGGGACCATTGTTACCATGGGAACAGGGTTTATGGTTGTACGGTAGCGTGGTGGTCAGGTGACTCAGTGTGCTCCACAGGGAGTCAGTCTTCTTCAGGATGAATCCTCAGGTTTGATACACGTACAGATCAGAGTCAGGACTTTGTTTTTTCTGATCTTTGTAAAGACTTTTATTTGTACAGCACATTCACACAGTTGTTATATTTCTGAAGCAGTTTGAGACAATGATAAAAAGATGCAGTCAAACATAAAACCAGATGAACACCTTCAAATGAGAACTGAAGTAAATAATATGCTGTTGTCTAAATCTGGTGGGATATAAAAAGATCCAGTCACTTTAATCTGAGGAGGATGTGAGACGTGAGAGTCCGGCTGATACTCTGTTCAGTCTTGGTGGACCCAGACACTGATGCTGGTGAATGAAACCTGCTGTGGTGATGGACTGTGGAGGAGTTTGGATTGACACTAATTTGATTCAGCAGGTTTTTTATCAGGTGTCAGGTTGACCTGAACTCATCAGCAGCAGGTGATGTGAGTGTGATGAATGATATGTAATATTACTGACTCACTAAACAAAGAGGAGAGTCTGCTACAGACAAACTGCAACACATCAGACATCAAAGATTCAGGATGAAGATCACGAGGACTTTGGATGATCATCCTGAACATCAGGCTCAGCTGCTGCTCTGACAGTAACAGTAATATGAACGATGCTCTGACAGTCGAGGTGTCCCGGCCTCTGGTCAGTGAGATGGTTTTAAATGCTGCTGCTGGACGTGCAGGTTTGTGTCCATGTCTTTGTTTTAGTGGTTGAACAGGACCTGGGACAGGACAGGACCTGGGACAGGACAGGACCTGGGACAGGACAGGACCTGGGACAGGACAGGACCTGGGACAGGACAGGACCAGGATGTCACGGTTCTGTGTATTTGTAGTTATTTACTGGGATATTTTGTTCCAGTTTCAGTGTTTGTTTTCTCCTGTGTCGTGTCATTTCCTGTTTTAGTTTGTTAAGTCTTTTCCCTTGTGTGTGTCCAAGTTTTACTTCCTGCTCTTGTCTCGTCTCACCTGCTCCCTGGTTGTCCTCTGACCCAGTGTGTTTGACCTCATGTGTCTCTGTCTGTCCCGTGTCGGTCAAGATGTTTCTGTCGAGTCAGCTTTTGTGTTGTTGTTTCTTTGTCGCTTCATCGAGCTGAAGTCCAGTGTTTGTGTTGTTGTGATACTTTGTCCACTTTGTGTTGCTTTGATTGTTTTGTCCTTTTGTCCTCTCACAGTGACTTTCTGTTGTCCTCTGATAATTAAAGGGTTTTTATTTGCGGTTCAGTGTCTGGGTCCTGGTCTCAGATCCGGTCTGATCCAGGATCAGCACAGAGCAGCTCAGAGGTTCTGCAGGTCAAAGGTCGTCTCTTGTTTGATCTCAGATGAAGTTGGTTTGTGGACTCGGGGCTTTGGTCACATGACGTCTGGGCCGAGGTGTTGACCTGTGTGCAGTTTGAATCCAGACTCAACAAATCACTGAGAAGACCAGTTCACTGGAGATGGTGACTTCAGGATGAAGCTTTTTGCAGCCTGCCTCTAGTGGTGGTTGCTGGTTCTGCACCTCCTCTTGGCTCCAGTCCCAGCTGCTTCGTCCTTTTTCTTTCTGAGGGTTTGGTGCCAGGAGTGACCGCTTCAGGTCGTCCAGATGAATGCTACAAATTTTAAAGGACATTTTCTGCCCGTATCATCTGACTGGTCTGTCTCTTATTCTACTGGTCATGGACGAGCAGATCAGCTGAGGGACCCTGAAGCTCAGTGTCCAGGAGCCTCGGTGTGTCTCTGAGGCTGCAGCTCCCACCGACTCCACTGTTGTTGGACAGACACAGACGAGTTTGAAAAGTCTCCACAAAGTTCAGAGGAGGTGTGTGTGTGTGTGTGTGTGTGTGTGTGTGTGTGTGTGTGAGAGAGTGTGGACAGGTGAACTGCAACACCTCCTGTTCGGAGACAGTAAACAGCCAGAGGTGGTTTAAAGTTAGGAGACACCCGAGTGTGACACCAGGGCCGTGTGAGGAGACGGACACGATGGAGGCAGACACCAGAAAAACAAAGAGACACAAGCAAATAAATAAACAAATGGAGGAGCCAGTGTGTGGACGCCATGGTAACCCTGTCCCCCTGACAGTGCCACTGGCCTGACAGAGGTCACTGCAGCAGGGGCTGAGTGACAGCTGTGTGTGTGTGTGTGTGTGTGTGTGTGTGTGTGTGTGTGGGTGTCACAGGTCAGGGACACACACTCAGCCTCACTCACCAGCTTGTCTCTGTCCTGCATGTTAATGTCCTGCAGAGGACTGAGGAGGATGATTTCCGGCTCAGATGTGTTGTCATGTTCCTGTTGAAGGTTCCACATCATTTGTTTTGTATGAAGCGTTTCTTGCTGCTGCTTCTTAACCAGATGCAGATTCAGTCCATAGACGTCCTACAGACATGTGACTGTCTGCCGGTGATGTCCCGTCACAGAGCGGCGTGCAGCGGAGGCTAAGTCATCTGTGACTTCAGGAGGTTCAGACTGTGTGTTGGACTTGGAGTCAGTAGCAGGAGCTCCTGGCAGCTGCTGGTGAAAGCAGACTGTTGATCATCACAGTGATGACATCACTGAAGCTGCAGAGAGGGTGTGGTGCTGAGTGAACTGTCTCACAGGTAACACATGATGGGATGGAGCATCTTTTAACCACAGACTGTTTGTAGACATGGACGAAGCAACTGGGGCTGAAAACAAGGACAGTGCAGAAGTGCAACAAGGTGCAATACACCTGACGACCACCAGGTGCTGCTCCAACTGACTTCAATCCAAAAATCCTCTGAAATATTCATCAATACAATTCTCCACAAGTCATCATGATGTCATCAGATAAAGTCAACTCTTCTTCTCAGAGATCTGGGGGGAGGAGTTAGGGGCGGGGCTAGTCTGATTGACAGGTGGTCCATCAGGAAACATGATCATTAAGTAG
>OOFC01043343.1:0-13156 GCA_900323345.1 Pseudochromis fuscus | reverse complement strand
GACCCAAAAGTGTCCCGCATGTGCAGAAGAGGACATAACGACATCATGCAGGAGTGTGCTTCAGTGTTTGTGGAAGTAAACATGGACGATAGCGGTGCAGCGTATTTTACGATTCTAACGTTGTTGTCCAACCGGAGCAAACACATTTATAACCTGATTTTACGAAGAAAGTTGAAAAGGAAGAGAGACAAGTTTTTGGCCATGATGGTGTTTTGTGGGACAGTGGCAGCAACATCCATCCAGAGAAACACAGCCAGGAGTGGTGGGATAGTGATGAGAGAGGCTTTAATGATACAGAGTTACGCAGATTAAAGAAGTTTGTTGCGTACTGTGACGTGTAGGTTGGATAAATGTGACCTGGCCGTTCAGACAGAAGTCACATGGCAAAAGATCAGGTCTGATTTAGGACCCCATAACCAAGTGGCCTGGGTCGCATTTGAAAAAATCGGATCTGTGTTGTTCACACTGTCATGAAAAGATCAGATACAGGTCGCATGGGGGCAAAAAAAATCTGATTTGGGTGACTTTAGCCTGCAGTCTGAACATAACCTAAATGTATCGGCGGCACGGAGCTTGCTAGCTTGTAAAAAGCCAATGAGCGTCGTGCCACCGATACATGAGAAACACAGAACAAAGTTCAAAGCGTCGGAAAAAAGTAGATGCTTATAGTCCGGAAAATACGGTAAATCAAACAAAACTCCTTTAATTGAACCTCTTAAAAAGTTTCCCAATAGCAACATTTAGAAAGATTTATTCTCACTAACTCTGCCTGGGAAGTTATGTTTTCACCTGCATCTGTTTGTTTGTTTGTTTGTTTGTTTGTTTGTTAGCAACATTACAGAAAACCTTTTGAACACATCTCTGTTTAGCAAAGACAACAGAGAACCATCCTCCACATCTAGAAGAAGTAGATGTACAAACCACAACCTCGATACAGAACGGACAAAGCTGACGTCACCAAGTTTGAACGTGACCAGAATTGCCCATATTTGGATATGAAGGGAGGAGCTAGGGGGTGTGTCATCAGGACTTCTGGACAATTTGGTGCATTATGCTTTGGCAGAGGTTTACACTCTCTTCTTGTTTTATTGTTTTTGTGTAATGTTCCCCATCTTTTGCATAGTTTTTTTTTTTTTTTTTACAAGCTCTCCACTGTGTTTGTTACATTTGCATCACATTTGAATGAGAAACACATGCTTTGAGGTTGAAAGTCATCTCTCAGATCTGATAAAAGCACAGAATTCACCAAGGCTGCACTTTAACACACGTCAGTAAATTTGTAATCTCCCAAAAATCCCAAACTGAGGTGGAAGAAGTAAAAATACCACCAGGATTCAACCAATCCTGGGCTGTGCAGTCCCACAGGGAGCGCTTCATTCCTCTCTGTTTGACCTTAAGGACTCTGGATCTGCTGCAGCAGCTCAATCGCCTCATAACTCCTTCTCAAAAATCCAGTGGGGCATTTTTACTCCACTCACTGTTGGGTTCCCTCTCCTCCTTTCTGCTATATAAAGACCCACAACTCCTCCAGAGGAAGAAAAATCCTCCCCTCTCAGGGTAAACTCCACATGCATGTTGGTAATGGAACTTGTTTGATGTGGCCAGGTGATTGAGGCCAGCTGCTGCAGCTACAGGAGTCTACAGAGTGTATTCCTTTGATTGCAAGAATGCAGAACGTGTGTGTGTGTCTTTGTTTCCATGCAGTGTATCTACAGTACATGCGAATGGATGGCGCACACATTTACGTGTCAGGCCTGCGTGTGCGGGCGTGTGTGGTCACGGTGGATTGCAGAGTGAGGGTTGCTGGAAGGGATTCCCTGCTTGTGCTTTTCATCAGGGTGCACCAAACACTACGCTTCCACTTGGCAGAGCTGATTCTCTGACCTCAAAGCACCTCGGAGCTGCTGTGTACAGCGCACTGTAAAAACCAACAATGTTTATTCTGAAATCCAGGGGGAGGCAGCGAGCACCTTTGGGCTTCTCACGACACGGTAAGTCCAGGGGCTCCTCAGAATACTGTTGGGATTCATTAAGTTGGTATGAAAGTTACTCTCTGGTCTGAAATATAAACTCGTTACAAAGAGAAGTGTTCAGATGCTACAATGTAAAACTACTACAGGGAAAATACAATCAAAGTCAGAATAAAAGGTAAAAGTTAGTGTGTTAGTGATATACAGCAACATCCATCACTTTGGATCATTGTGGGAAAATCTTAACAACTATAAAAACTACTTTCCACTACTACTCACACGTTAAAAGTTTCAGGCTTTTATAACAGCTTCTTGTAACATCTGTCATTTTTACAGTGTCCGCTCACGTGATCTCAGATCATTTCAGCACTGGTCTGTTGACTTGATTAGAGAGAGGCGGGACGATCATAAAGCTGCTTTCTATTCTGAGACTGGAAGGAGAGTCTGACTCACTGTCACAATGGAGGAGACATGGGAGAGGAAGAGTGAGAGCGAGCAGAGAGGCAGTGGAAGAAGTGAAGACAGGAGCAGAGAGCAGGAAACCTCCAGACTGAGGTTCATTTTCCTAAAGCTAAACTGAATCTATCACATGAATCACATTTATTGTGAAGCAGTGCATCTCACACGGGAAGAATTTATGGCACATGTGCTTCTCAGACATTGATCTGCTGATTCTGAGCATTTTTACGTCCATTTTTTAGATGTATTCCTTGTATGTGTTGTTTATTTTACCTGAATAATGTAAAGAACTTGGCTGGATCCAAATCTCCTGCTGATCGACCTTCATTAACCAGTTTGACAAGAAGAAGAAACCACTTTTTTTTTACCCTGCAGCAAAGGATCACCTACTGAGTAATCAGTTTCCAATCATCAAAATGAGTAGTCAGTAGGTGATTTGTAATGTCAACGTTGACAGGAGCCAATAAAAAGAAACAAATGGGAATTTTCTCCTCTGACGCAACTCCAGGCACGCAGGGAGGCGGGGGAGAGGCGCAGAATGGGAGGAAAGGAGGGAGGATGGGGAGTGGTGAGGGATCCCCTCAGACTGCCGAGCGACGACTTGGGTGTTTCCCTGTTTTAACAAGGCAGAGTTCAGGCATTTCAAAGACCTGACCCCTCCTGTCCCACGCAGGGAACCGTTTGACCCACTCTGATGTAAAAACCTGCCTCAGCTGGAGAGAGGAGGGCGACGCAGCTGCTGCTCTTCTCCACCACACAGACGCGTCAGGTGGCTCCCAGCGCACCACTCCTCCGCCGCTACAACATCTCTCCCTCTGCTACCTCCTTCAAGCAAAATAAATACTCAGTATTTATGTTGTCGGGCTGCACTCTTACGGAAAGAATTTTACTTTCCCAACAGCAAGGCGTGCACAACAAGGACTGTGGGAAATGTGTGTTCCAACAACAGGAAATTCGTAATGTTTCCTCTGTTGGAGTGAAGTCGGGATGTGCACGTTTTAAGCCCAATGCTCAGAGAGACGCACAGATAGTTACCCCTGAGGACTGAGTGCCTTTTTATCGCCTTGATGAGGTTAAATACATTTGCAAAGCTTCTTCCTAATAGGGGAAAGTCAGTGAGGGGTAACACTGCTCTGAGGGGAGCGCGCAGCAGTGCGCAAAAGAACTGAGTGCGCCTGTGACGCGCACAGCCGCACATAACAGCAGTTTGACAGTTCATGCACTTCGGTATGGATTCCTAGAGATTATTTCACTTCACACCGATTGCCACGCGGCTCGATATAGCAGCAGAAATGCAGTGTCAACTCTGCAACAGGTATTTTGGTGAAGTTATTCTTTCACTTAAACCACGAAAATAGAGAAAATGCTCACAGCAGCTGCACCATCAACGTTAAATTCAAAGCTCAGGAATTAACAGCTCCCCAGGTTCCACTCACCTTGACAACGTCGTCGTTTACACGCTTGGGATCCCGGTTGACCAGGTCGATCTCTTTGGTGTGGACATCCTCCATCGTCTTCTCGTTCAGGCTGTCGTTGTCCATGTCTTTGTTGTTAGGTTTGTAAATGTTCCCTTGTTTTCGGATGAACGGCGAATGCAGAAACTCCTGTCGGGATCCGGAGGAGACAGAAAAAGAAGAGTGTGAAGAGGAGGAGGAATGGTGTGCAGCGCGCCGAGAGGGAGAGAGACTGGAGCTGCAAGTTACCAGCCTGCCCCACAAACAGGGATGGGTTTAAATGAATAGAAAGTGAAGCACCACACCCCTCCATCCAGCCGCAAGGGGTCCTCACCACCCAGACTGAAATCCAATATCCTAACTTGACATACAGTTGATTCAACACGTACCTGTGCGCATGGCAACGTCCTACAGAAATGCGTAAAAGCGCATATCTGAAATAGTAACCGCGTCTCTCACCAACAGACTTCTATTTTAAATTCTTCCACTAACATTGAAGAAAAAGCACGAATTATCAATTACTTCTGCAATCTAACTTATTGAAATATGTTCATATTTAAAATGCAAAAACATGTTGCATTTCTGTATCCAGCGCTTTAAAAACCGAGTGCGTAAAGACCCCCCTGGTGCCCCGAGTCCTCAGTCCGTGGATCTGTCCAGCACCTTCTCATTTATACGCACAGTCTATGATGCTTCATTAGTTATTGTTAAAGCATAAAGATGATTTTTGACTGAAGCCCTACGTTAAAAAAAGCGTCATGTGTCTGCTCTCCGGCTTTTACGCACGAAAACGAACTTTTAAAGTTATTGCGTAAAAACTACAGTGGGTTACTTTGTTATTAAAGATTTTAGCAGGTAAAACCTCACACCCACTTGCTAATGTATACTCAAAGGACCTTCACATTCCCCCTGCTTGTGTGGGAGAAGCCTTCATGACTTGGTGCCAAAAACAGAGATAACGATAACGCGCTGGAGTTCGAGAGAAACGAAAGAAATCATATTTTCACCCTTGAATGCAAATTGTGGGTTGGAATAATGAGCTCCCGGATGAAAAAAAAAATCAGTGTCGGCTACAAACTTACAACTAAAAACAGAGCCAGCTGTAGCTGAGAGCTATACTGTACCTCCTCTGTTTCGCCGTCCTTCGGTCCTCCTGTCATGCTGTCCTCAGGTTTGAAGAGATTAGCGCGTAGAAACAGACAAGAAGACAATGTAGGAAGTCGAGTGGGAGGCGTGGAGGCGAACTGAGAGGACTGGGTCTCTTCTCTGGGACCTGTGTAGTGAACTAATTCCTGCCCTTTTTCGCTGAACGTGACTAAAATGTAATGCCGGGCGCGCTGAGGGAAACCTCCGGTGTTTCCTCGGTGGCCGCTGAGCGCGTCCTCGCAGCCCCGGAGTCACCTGTGAGCACGGACAGGAGAGCCACCGTGTAACCTGCCCGGCTGCAGGAGAGACTGACGTGATCCTAAACTGAAGGAGTGTTGTAACTGGCGTGGAATGACTTTATTTGGGGATGAAGGCAGAGTATAATAAGGTTTTTGTTCGGTGAAATGTGGGCGTTAATTGGGAATGGCAAGGTGTGGATGGTTGCCATACCTTAGCCTAAGGGAGAGCGATTCAAGTGGTTTTAATGGATAGAGGGGAGCGAGGAAAATATACAAGGGTTTAAAAAGCATGAATGAAGCCATAAATAGAAATAAGGGCGTTTTCAGAAGCTCCCAGAATTGGTTTATTATTTCAACCAATAGTGAATCAGTCTGTCGTCAGTTGCTTCATAAAATTAAGTATAGTATAGTATAACAAAAGTTGGTTTGGCGAGACGAGTTTCTCTCATTTGACACCTCAGCTGATGTGTCAGATTTACAGGGCTGTGAATTGTGGCCACTCTGGTCTGTTTACATTCTTCTATCAACTCTGGTTGGAGTGACACCAGCTGGCACTCAGCGGTCTGCAGCCAGGAGACGTGGTAGGAGCGACTGCTGGGCCTGTCACTGAAATAAAAAGCTCTCATTTGCTTTTTGTTTAAGATGAAACATGTACACATGTGTTAATGCTGCCCTGAGTGTGCAGGCTCAGGCACAGTTCTCCTGAATACATAGTTTGTGGCTAAATTTACACTGGTTTCCATACTTGTAACCAATTAGATATTTAATTTGTCACTTAATAGCCATTGATAGACCACCTCAGGGGTAAAAAACACACAATTCTGACCTGAGGAAAACTGGAACACAAGGATAACAACTGCAAACTGCTGACAGATTGTCAAAATAAAAAGGATCAAATACAAATACAAACTAAACTTGAATAAAAAACAATCTTTCAGTTGCATCTGTAACCGATTTTGAAAATACACAAACATGGTCAGACTAAACCAGGGGGCTGCAACCCTGGTCCTAGAGGGCCGCAATCCTGCATGTTTTAGATGTGTCCCTCTTCCAACACACCTGATTCAAATGATCAGGATGGTTATCAGGGTTCGGCAGAGCTTGATGATGAACTGATCATTTCAGTCAGGTCTGTTGGAAGAGGGACACATCTAAAACATGCAGGATTGCGGGTCTCTAGGACCAGGGCTGCAGACCCCTGGACTAGACAGATGGCTGCCACCTCTTATGAAATGAGTGTAGAAGAGAGTAGGAGATTTCCAGGACCAGAGCATCTTTTATTGCAGCTGTTGTATGATATAAAACCTGCTCCTGTGCCTCTGAGTGTCTGGGGCTGCTGTGTACTTTGCTGCATACATGATTACTAGTTTAATAACTGGCCCAGATGTGATGCCAAACATGAGTCAAAAGGATTTTTTATCACCTGAAAAACCCAAAGTTTATATTATCAATGGTTTAAAACTGAATTAATAATAAAGGGTGCAAGTGGTACTTAACTCTAAAAGACTTGAAGAGACTTTGACTCTGGACTCTGTTCTGACATGACTGAGTCTGTTGTGTTTGATGCAGCAGCTACATAATAAGAGCCCAGTGAAAGGTGCTACATGAGTAAACATACCGTTCTAACCTTCTTTACTTTCTCGGGTGTGTCACTGAACCAGATCAAAAATAGCTGCACGAACACCTGCGACAGATAAGGAAGTTATCCTGCTGAAGCTTCAGAGAGGAAGATACCTGAGCTGTTTCTAACCTGGGGGCAAATTTTTAAACATAATGCGTCTGTAAACACATTCTGCAGCGTGAGAAATGTTGTTTTGAACGATACGAACAGCTGATTGCAGCTCAAAAGGGAAGGAAAACTTTGCAATCCTCCCCAAAGTTGTTGTCCAGAGCCACAGCTTTGCTTTTGGATGCTAAGGTGTGAAAACAGTGTAGTGTCAAGGTCCAGGATGTGCCAGCAGCCCAAAGAAAATCCAAATGTACAGTGTTGGTCAAACTGTCTGCTCCACAGGTTTAATAAGCTAATAAACCACAGACGTACTCATTTGCACAAAGCAGAGGCCTGTGATTTACTGTCAGGTGATTATTTGACCACACACAGGAGGAGGTGTAACTACAGGTGCTACGTTTAGCTCAGTGGGAACAGGACTGATCAGAGTCACAGAGTCACTGCCTCTGCTTGTAGCATCTAGAAAACAATCAGAGAGTGAACCTCCACCCAGGTATAACCCAGCTGTCGACTGAACACTGCTGCTCTCTTGTGGTAAAATAGCAACACTACCTTGTTGAAGCAGGATCTGTTCAAAGCAATTTGCATTTTTCTGGATTTTTTGGCTTAATCCATCATTATGATTAATCTGATTACCGTATTTTCCGGACTATTGAGCGCACCTGTCTATAAGCCGCTATTGAATTTATTCAGACAGTTTCATGTGGTCCACTCTGACCGGGTCTGATGTGACGACGCTAAATGTATCGGCGGCACGGAGCTTGCTAGCTTGTAAAAAGTCAACAAGCTTCATGCCGCCGATACATGAGCCACACCGGTGTTTAAGCCGCAGGGTTCAAAGCGTCGGAAAAAAGTAGCGGCTTATAGTCTGGAAAATATGGTAATAATTTTAACGTAATTAATCCATGTGCAACACAGAATGACTGAAGGTTTCAGGCAGTTTGTCCAAGTGGAGTCACCGTCACACCTGCACCAATAGTTAATCCTGTGGTGACAGGAAGCAGAACCAACCAATAAAAATGGAGGATGCTAAACAGCAGGTTGGTCCTCTCTGTAGGACATCTGAGGACAAAAAAATCCAGACAGAATAGTGACTGACTCTCTGCAGGAAGAAGTTTTCTTTTCACTGAAGCACTTTCAGATTAAAATACCACATTATCACCAAGTATACATTAGTACATACTGCTAGCACTTTGGCTAATGCATCACTCATTCTGCGACAAACCGCCCTCATGCAAAATGAAATGCGATTAATATGGATTAAAAAGTGATGATATTTAATCAAGATTTATCAAAATTAATGCACATCAACCCTGTGATTGATCTGATTAAAAAATGTAATCGTTTGACAACACTACTAAAAATTTAACAATTTGTTTCTTGGGTGTAGAAGTGGACAAAGCAACTGGGTGTCAACAATAAGAGTTCAAAGAAGTGTAATACCACTGATGGCCACTGGATACTGGCTCCAAAAAACTCTGTAAACTGACTTCAATTCAAAAACTGTAATTTTCAATTAGGAAGAAATAAAATAATAAATACATGAATAAATAGTAAAAGAGAGACCTGTAGGGGCGGGGTTAGACCAGACCTGAACTTGATTCTGACACACATTGGACAGTGTCCTCAGGTTCAAGGGTCAGCCCCGCCTCCTCACTCCTCCCTTCATATCCAAATATGGTCATTTCTGGCTCCAAACAACCAACATGGCCACGTTCAAATCCCAAACTCCTGGTTTCAAAATGTGAGTCCACAAACCAGCAGGTGACATCACATCAGCTTCATCCATTCTGGATAAAGTGTTTGGGTAACAACACACAACATCCCCAACATCTGCTGAGTGTTTTTTTTTCTGTAATCGTGCGAACTAACTAACACCAGTGAAAAAATAACACGTCTCCATGGCAGACATAATAAAGCAGTAGTTCATTCAATGACAGGAGATGTGGTAATAATGACATTAAGCCACAGTAACAGTACAGTACAGTGACATTACTGCAGCTGTAGCAGTACTAACAGCAGTAGTATGTGTAGCAGTTGTGTAGTGGTGACAGAAACACCACAGCAGTAACAGCAGTAGTGGACGCCTCAGCAGTCTGTTGTATCACTTTATCATTACACAGCAAAGTGATTGTGGAAGTCTACTCTCAGGCTTAGAGGAAGGCCCGAGGTCAAAGGTCAGGGTCAGCTGCTCAACACTTTGACTATTGTTTCCTGAGGTGAGTCTCTTAGTGTCAGGACAACCAGCCAGTATCATTACATCATTTGTAGTGGTAACATTTACATGCTTGTCCGGGGTCAGGGGTCAGGGGTCAGGGGTCATCAACCTCCATTAAAATTCTATTATTATCACAGTGAGTCTTCTGTGTGACTTAAAGAGGATCAGTTCTGCTCATTTCAAGCTTTTTATTTACAGTAGGTCTGCACAGTTTACAGTTCAAAAAAAGTTCACATTTATCTCATGATGTTAATTTATTCAGTTCCTCATTTCATTTCTCAGATTGGCTGTTTTGACCCCCACACTTTCTTCTGATTGGCTAACATCAGACAGACTGACAGTCGGCAGATCCTGTGTCTGATTGTTCCTAATGATGAGATGTTGCAATTGTAATCAAAGGTCAGGGAGCCAGTGAAAATCCTCCAGACATTTGCACCAGAAAACTCTGTCAGAGCATCCACATGTCTCTGATGTGTCCTTGAAGTGAAGGAAACAACACACCGCTCTGTCTCAGGCTGTCTTCAGCTAACTAACAGCAACGCAGCTGCATACCTAACATGTTTTTTTACTTTTCAAATCAGTCACAGCGCTGACTGTAGATTTAAGAGGTTCAGGGAGTTTGTGCCCTCACTTGACCTCCTCAGCACCGGCAAAGTCAGAGCTGTGATTATTTATTTCAAACAAGAAGACACTGTCCCTACATGGAGGACACAACGTCACAAACCCCCACTGCTGAGGAGCTGTTGTGCAGGAGTGTGAGTGCTGTGCAGGCCTGTAGGTCGACCAGCGAAGCCTCAGGACATCTTCCATCAACCCACAGCTCATCGTCGTACAGGAGAGCCGCTCGAGCATTCTCAGCAAAGTGATTTATGAGAGCGTTCAGCTGCACATCTCCACCACACTCATCTCCTGTTGCACAGAGAAGAAACCACACACGGGACAATCACCTTGAAGGAAGAAAAAAATCTCTTTATTTCGATGATGAAGATGAAGAACATTTGGCTTGTTCAAGAGCTGATGAGTATGTTTTCAACAGACAGATGTGATAATATGATGTTTTTAGTTTAAAGAATGAATAAAGCTGGGGTGAGCTGAGGTGGATTAGTGCTACGTGGTGTTACTGAGGAGAGGAAAAGCTTCGAGCTGCACACCTGTCCTCCACTATTGCACAACCCAACCACTGGCTCCAAAACTAAACACTGCAGATAAATAACTAAACATCCCGTCATAAAACTGCTGCTTGGTGCAGAGGTTCAGCTTGCAGTGCAACGCTGAGCAACAAGTTCAAACTTTTTTTTAATGCAGATGCAGCTTTTAATAACATACACGACTTTCTGCTTCCTGGAAAATCTCCATGGTCACCTGACACCAATACAACAGGCTCATTGGTTCGTTGGCTGGTCCACCTCTGATAAACTCTTTGTGCTCTTTCTGCCCAGCACTAAAGCACAAACAGTCCTAATGCCACTACTGGGGCGGCCATGATGATGACATCACATGGGCTCAAAGCTGAATCTCCACCGGTGTTGCTCTTCAGTGCAGCAGCAGCAAGAAGCAGGAGTATAAATTCAGCAGTGGTGACAACCAGGCCTGTCACGATAACAAATTTTGCTGGACGATAAATTGTCCCAGAAATTATTGCGATAAACGATAATATTGCGGTTTTAATACAATTTTACAACTAATATAATAATAATGGCTAAATAATGCAAATTGTGGAATTGCCATTCGTTTTCCGTTTTCATTTAGATTTTATCATTTAAATTGTCCGATCTACGTGACCTGGAAGTTCTATCGTCTGTGTTTTTACCACAGCACAATAATTTATAATTTTATACAAAATAATCGCAGATAATTATTTTTGTCTCGTTTTATAATGGTAACAAAAATCCCTTTGTTCCAGCCCGAACACAGCGCTGCGCTTTTTGCGCGTTAAAATTTTATTTAAAAAAAAAACGTGAGCTCTGATCGCCCGGTCGACGAGCCGAGTCGGTACCACAGGCTAGTGCTGTGGTGCACCAGTCGAGACGACCGCAGCTAAGTTAACTCATTATCCAGTGTCTTTAGGAAATGAAAAATTATCGAGCCCAGCAAACTTACCGAGCTCATTTTTAATTATCGTGCAATTAATTGACTCATTGATTATCGCGACAGGCCGAGTGACAACAAGGAGTAACTCACCATGTGGAGCTTCTTCCACACGTTGAGCACATGTGATGTCAGAGTACTTCAGCCAATCAGAATAAAAAAACACATTTTCCACAGCATTTTATAGATTTGTTTGAAATATCTAAAACGGCACGCTCCATGAAATTATCCATGATGGGGAAAATCCTGCTTTCAGAGATCTTAGTTGTATGAGCTCTTTAAGTTCTTTAAGTTCAGTCTGGTTTTAAACAACGTGGGTTTGCACACACGAGTATAAGCATGTAGCCGACACTCAGCTCCTGCTGCTTCGCTCTACAGGTCACTGCAAGTAAGAGTTGTCCAGGATCTTTATGTAAAACTTTATCCAAACCACTGCAACAAAAAACCAACAACCTCTGATTCCTTCTGATTTAAGCACTTTGCATGTGTCCCAGAGTCTCAGCGTCACCCAGTATTTAAAGTGGAAGGCCTTCATCATCCTGCAGCAACATCCTCTCCTGTCACTATGTGCCAATCAAAATAATAAATTACAAATCCCTGTTCCTTAATTTGTGAACAACTTCTTTCTTTTCTTTAGTCATAGTTAAATAACAGTCGGGTCAGTATACGAGCAAATATCATCACTGCAGCTCAGAGATCGACAGAAAAATAAAGCCTGTAAATGTGCAACAAGCTGCATCTCAGCATTTCAAATAATCTACTCTCTACAAGAACGTCTCCTCACATCCAGCGTCTGGCTGAACGCTCGGCAGTATGTACAGTATATTTATACAGGTAACAACAAAGCAGGAATATTACATCTCCCACAGTCTGTTAACAACTCTCCCTCTCGGCCACAAACTGATGGAATGACAGGAATTTGTTTTTTTTGGTCACAATCAGCAAAACATCTCCATTTTAGGTGGCACACATGAGCTCGTTGTAAACACACACAGCCGTAAACACACACTGTTGTTGATCTGCTGGTCATTTAATACGCATCTGCTCCTCACTCATGAATGAAATGATGTTGACAGTGGAACCTAAACGTCTAAACTGTCCCTTTACTTTTGTCCGAGTGAGGAGTAAACACACAGCACATGACCCGCAGTGAGGATGTGTGATTGTGTTGACTGAGACTGTCTGACCAACTTTAATCCAGCAGGGTTCTTCAGGATTGTATATCTGAGAGCTCATGTGTTTTCCACCACCTCCGACCTTCATCTCCTCCTCCTCCTCCTCGGGGATGGAGAGGTGTCATCAGTTTTCTGTAGTTTTGACTTGAACGGACGACAGGCACTTTCCCATGCTGTGGAAGAGCGGCGATACGAACATGTCCGTCACGCTCCTCCACACCACCTGCACCGACGGCAGGAGCATCATGAAGCTCTGGATCACGGGCATCACCAGCCTGGAAGGAGGAGGGACATAGTGGACAACAGCGTGAGCACAATAAATAACTGAGCGGATAGATAATCATTTCCTGTCCAAGTTTTCGTGAATGTGTATGTTTGCATTTTAAAAAGATACAATGTATATAATTAACTGGGGATTTGCAGATTTCTATTGAGTCCTGCTCATTATGACCCAACCTAAGGCACAAAATCCAGCTGAGTTCAAGCAACAGCTTTGAAATTAATAATAATAATAATAATAATAATAATAATATTTCCAGTATAATTTTAGTTTTTATTAAATTGTTATTGCCTCTTAAAAGCACTTTCCCGTCAAGGAAACTGTATAGATATCATTTCTGAACACTGATTTCTTATATTTATTTTTCCAGCCGTGTTTAAAATAGGGATGGTCCAATC
>OOFC01043340.1:0-13759 GCA_900323345.1 Pseudochromis fuscus | reverse complement strand
GGGAAAACATTTAAATGGCATACAAAACAGCCAATCCGATTGGAACACTGAAAAGCTGACCAATCAGAGAGGAGAAGTGAGCAGGTGGCCAGTCAGCAGAGAGAGGGGCGTTCAGGTGATGCTCAGGAGAAAAGTGCTTGAACTTCTGAGCTTAGGGCATCAAACGACAAACTGATGATTTGATGCAGATCTCAGGTCAGTTTCACTGTGTCGTCCACACGTTCCTTAAATTTTCTTATGTAGAATTACAAAATTTTATTTATATTTATTCAGTTTTACACCCGTGGTGCTCGATGATTATTCTGATGTAAGCAAATAAATGAATAAAAATCATTATTAAGACACTTATCTGTTTGTGGCATTAAAACTGTAAGAATATTCAAAAGGAGTTCTTAAAATATTGGATAACTTTCCTTTAATTATATTTATTTTTATACTTACTTATGTGGAGTTGGACTGTAGTCAAACTAGAACACATAACTTCATATACAACTTTAATATTAAATAAAATCTGCAAGAAACGATGGTTTATTTAAAGACAGTTTATTTTTATGTAATTTCCTCAATAAATGAATTGAATACGAAACAATTACATTACGCCTAATAACGTCAGAATTCAAACAGAGGTCAATATGAACGGGCGATATATTAGTATTAAATTGGGTTAGCTGTTATGTCCGACAGTCCGGTGAGCCTGTGAACGCAGCGCGGGGGGCGGGCTGCCTCCGTGTCGTCCAACATGGCGGCGCCACTGCCCGGAAGGTGCAGCTTCTTCGTGCAGAAGAAGAAACGCTTCTGTAAAATGATCGTCGGCAAAGGGAAACTCTTCTGTGGAGAACACGCCACCATGGTGAGTTCACGGACCCGTGAGTTCACGGACCCGGACTTCAGGGTACAGCAGGAACACGTGGGGACTGAGGGAGGTGTCCGACTCCTCCTCCTTTCCTGCAGCTCATTGTGGACTTAAAACAAACAACAACAACAACCTGGTTATTGATTGATGACGTCTTTCCGTTTCATACCGGTGAACCAGTTAATAAATACAACGGGTCACGGTGTTTCTGACTCTTTGTAAACATTAGTTATTGATGATGTATCAATCATCACAGATGCTGAGTTCTGTGATTGGTCAGATTGAAGTGTTTCAGCAGCGTTACGTCAGTTATTTCTCATTTTTCTTGATCTTGATCTTCTCATATATTGATCTAAAAAATATTACAATAAACAAAAGATTTGATGCATATATGGTCCCTTCGGAAAAAAGGAAAAGAGAGAAAAACAAAACAAAAATTCCATATATTACTGCATACACATACTTTTTGTGTGAAAGGCAGTGGGTGGAAGTATAAACCCTTTACAGCGAGACGTTCAGTGATTTCAGGTTGGTCACTCACAAATGAATCAGTGAAAAGTTTTAATGTTCCATTAAAGTTCAGAGAAACACTTCAAAGAGTTCATGTCCTGACAAACACTGGAGGAAACTCTGAAACTGTGAACCAGTAAAGATAAACATTTTCAAATGTTCAAAGGAAGTATAGTCAACTATTTACAAATTTGAACTCAGATCAGTGATTCTAAAATAGAGGTAGCGCCCCCTGCTGTCTGTAGGTTGTTTCTGTGAACAGCAGCGCCCCCTGCTGTCTGTAGTTGGTTTCTGTGAACAGCAGCGCCCCCTGGTGTCTGTAGGTTGTTTCTGTGAACAGCAGCGCCCCCTGCTGTCTGTAGGTTGTTTCTGTGAACAGCAGCGCCCCCCCTGCTGTCTGTAGTTGGTTTCTGTGAACAGCAGCGCCCCCTGCTGTCTGTAGGTTGTTTCTGTGAATAGCAGCAACCCCTGCTGTCTGTACGTTGTTTCTGTGAACAGCAGCGCCCCCTGCTGTCTGCAGTTGGCTTCTGTGAACAGCAGCGCCCCCTGCTGTCTGTAGGTTGGTTTCTGTGAACAGCAGCGCCCCCTGCTGTCTGCAGTTGGCTTCTGTGAACAGCAGCGCCCCCTGCTGTCTGTAGGTTGCTTCTGTGAACAGCAGCACCCCCCTGCTGTCTGTAGGTTGTTTCTGTGAACAGCAGCGCCCCCTGCTGTCTGTAGGTTGTTTCTGTGAACAGCAGCGCCCCCCTGCTGTCTGTAGGTTGTTTCTGTGAACAGCAGCGCCCCCCTGCTGTCTGTAGTTGGTTTCTGTAAACAGCAGCGCCCCCTGCTGTCTGTAGGTTGTTTCTGTGAACAGCAGCGCCCCCTGGTGTCTGTAGGTTGTTTCTGTGAACAGCAGCGCCCCCTGCTGTCTGTAGGTTGTTTCTGTAAAGAGCAGCACCCCCTGGTGTCTGTAGTTTGTTTGCCTTCCTGAGTGTAAGGTGGATCAAAACCATTGATCAGCTGTGATGTCATGTTTTCTGTGTGCAGGAGGAGGGCAGGACCACCCCCAGCGGCGGCTGCAGGAGGATTGTCTGTCCACTGGACCCCAAACAGTGAGTCCTCAATAATTAGTGGGAGGATCATTATTATTTATTATTGATTCCACTGATGGGACTGTGTTTGTTTCAGCACCGTAAGCGAAGACAAACTTGAAAAACACCTGAAGAAGTGTAACTCCAGAGAGAAGCCCACACCTGTGAGACCACACCCACTTATTGATTGATGTATTATTTATTTATCAGGGAGACATGGTCACGTCAGAGTTTGGTCATCTGCAGGTTTATTATGTAGAAAACATCAACGCCGGATCAGCTGACACAGACGAAGCACTTCAACAGGTGAGGACACATCTGCTGACACATGATGACATCATCATCATCATCATCAGTAACAACATGATGATGTGTTCCAGGTGAGCCTATCGGAGCACAGCAGGAAGGAGTTGGAGTCTCTGGTGGACAAACTGAGGACGGCTGTCCAAGGTGAGCTAACAACCACACACACACACACACACACACACACACACACACAGATGTACACAAGATACTAAATCCAGTTAAATTTCTAAAACATTAAACAGCAGCTGTGTTGCGATATCACACTCAGGTCACACTGTGATTGGTCCATTTGAATGTCAGTCTGACTGAAGCCAGAGAAGCTGAACTTGTTGTTGTTGTTGTAGGACTGCAGTGCGATGTGGGCAACAATGTTCTGTCTCATCCCGTCCTCCAGGATGAACTCAACAACCCAAAGAATGGAGACTCCGCCCACAAACACCTGAAGCAGCAGGTAGGAAAAAGGGAGTATTGAAAACTCATCATAGGCTGTATGTGAACAGCTGATCCAAACAGGGACCAGCTAAAACCAATCAGGAAGCAGATGGCTCTTGAGAATGCACTTGAATTAAGCCACGCCCCTCTGAGGAGGCAGAGCCTGAGTCATTGCTTTGTTCCTGTCTGATCTGCTTGGTGTGTTTAGTCATCAATCTTAGGGCACCTGGAGGAACTGGGGCTGCTGGGAAGGGGGCGGAGCTTCGTGGAGTTTGGTGCTGGTCGAGGGAAACTGTCTCACTGGATCCACGAGGCCCTGAAAACCTCTGAGGACCAGCAGACCAGCGAGGACCTGCAGATCCTACTGGTGGAGCGCTGCAGCACCCGCTTCAAGGCACAGAATGCTGTGGTCAGACTGGACTGTTGGACCCGAGCAGCTGATCAGGTTGAATGATTGATCAATGTGTCGTGTTGCAGGTCGATGGGAAACATCAGGACTCTGGAGTTGAGTTTGAGCGGCTACAGGTTGACATTCAACACCTGGATCTGAGTAAGAGACAAACCTGTGGACTCACTGGTGGTCTGGACTGTGCGGTGGTTTACATGTGGTCTGATCTGGTTTCAGGTAAAGTTCCTCTGCTGCGACAGAAGAAGCTGCCACTGGTCGGTGTCGGGAAGCACCTCTGTGGGGCAGCGACAGGTGAGACACTCTGAGCTCTGATTGGCTGTTAGACAGACCCAGACCAGCTGCAAGTCCTGCAAAGTGCAAAGACGTGTTGACGCAATTAAAAGGTTCTGGTTCTGGTTCTGTCCTCAGATCTGGCTCTGCGCTGTTTGTTGGAACCGGGACTTAGAGATGAGACTGGGCCGCCACACAAACGCCTAAAACCGTCAGAACAAGCTGACACCCATACAGCACCAGCAGATCCTGGTCCGAGTCCTGGTCCTGGCCCTGATGTTGGTCCTGTGCTGGGCCTGGCGGTGGCGCTGTGCTGTCACCATCGCTGTGAGTGGCGTCACTACGTCGGGCAGCAGTTCTTCCAACAGCGAGGACTCGGAGCAGCAGAGTTCAATGCTTTCTGTCGCATGTCCAGCTGGGCCACATGTGGATTCAGACCAACCAATCAGGACTGTCCTTCGCAGGAGACCACCAATCAGAAAGGAGATGATGAACAGCATGAACCAGCAGAGGAGGAAGATGCTGTGAATGGGTAAATATCTGACCTCTGACCTCAACAAACAGCAATGGTAATATTAGCTAATGTGCAGCTCAGATCTGATGCGTTGCGGTAACGTTCTCAGGTCTGATGCGTCGCGGTAACGTTCTCAGATCTGATGCGTCGCGGTAACGTTCTCAGATCTGATGCGTCGCGGTAACGTTCTCAGGTCTGATGCGTCGCGGTAACGTTCTCAGATCTGATGCGTCGCGGTAACGTTCTCAGATCTGATGCGTCGCGGTAACGTTCTCAGGTCTGATGCGTCGCGGTAACGTTCTCAGGTCTGATGCGTCGCGGTAACGTTCTCAGGTCTGATGCGTCGCGGTAACGTTCTCAGATCTGATGCGTCGCGGTAACGTTCTCAGATCTGATGCGTCGCGGTAACGTTGGCAGGTCTGATGCGTCGCGGTAACGTTCTCAGGTCTGATGCGTCGCGGTAACGTTCTCAGGTCTGATGCGTCGCGGTAACGTTGGCAGGTCTGATGCGTCGCGGTAACGTTGGCAGGTCTGATGCGTCGCGGTAACGTTGGCAGGTCTGATGCGTCGCGGTAACGTTGGCAGGTCTGATGCGTCGCGGTAACGTTGGCAGGTCTGATGCGTCGCAGTAACGTTGGCAGGTCTGATGCGTCGCAGTAACGTTCTCAGGTCTGATGCGTCGCGGTAACGTTGGCAGGTCTGATGCGTCGCAGTAACATTGGCAGGTCTGATGCGTCGCAGTAACGTTGGCAGGTCTGATGCGTTGCATCTGTGTCTGCAGGTTTCTGGCAGCAGCTGAGCGTCAGGACATCGGTCGTCTTTGCAAACTGCTGATTGATGGCGGCAGACGTCACTTCCTGAAGACAAAAGCATTCAGCAGCAAACTGACACGATACGTGGACGAGCAGGTCACTCTGGAGAATGTTCTACTGACCGCTGTCCCTGCAGACTCCTCCTCTCGACACGGCTCCTCCTCCTGCTGATGGTTAGATCTTTGTCTTGACCTGCTTCTTTCCTGAAGAATCAGCTGATGAAGAAGTGGAAGCTGCAGCAGACGTTTGTTTGTAAAAGTTTTATTGTTTGAGTTAAGTTGTGATTGAAGACTGAATATGTTTGGTAAAATTTGTAATAAAGTGTTTTCAGTTCATCTTTAAATGAGATTCTGTGTTTTAAACATCAGCTCAGGTCGAGGTTCAGTCCATCATCCTCCTACATCTTTCAAAATAAAAGCACAGATGCGCCGATCAAAGAGGAAACAAAAAGCCCAGAGGAAGAAACGAGGAGGTGGTTTCACTCTGATGGACCATCGCTCGTCTCTGAAACGTTCAGAACAGACAGACGTCAGAATGTGAGACACAACTGAAATTTATCTTAAGGATTTGAAGAAAACTTCAGATTCATTGGTTCTGCAGCTGATGTCGTTATTCATGTTACTGGGTAGTAACTGGTTAAGTACCGGTTGTTAAACTGGTTCTGGTTCTGAGGTTTAGGTTCCAGTAAGTCCACACGTTCAAAAGTTCAGTCCTGGTTTTAGTCTCACAGACACGAGGACAGTGTTAAAGTGTTAATGTCCACAGTTCCAGATCCAGATCCAAAGAACCAGATTCAGGTACTAACGGTTGACGCAGTGCATGTTGAGGACGGCGTACGCTCGCTTCCTGGCCTCCTGAATGTACATCTGCATGAACTCCCGTCCAAACATCTCCCGGTCATCATCCTCATCATCCTCATCGTCCTCGGATGTCGTCCTCCTGGTCGGCAGCGTCACGTCCAGAGTCAGAGGGTTGTTCCGGAAATTCACAAACCTGAAAACAAAGACGGTCTGTCCAGAGAAGAACCACAGAGACGGACTGACCTGAGGCTGGACACACTGACTGACCTGAGGTTGGACATGTCCTCCATCAGTGGGGGGATGTCTCTCAGTTGGTTGCTGCTGAGGACCAGCGTGTCCAGGCTCTTCATCCTGCTGATGTTTTCTGGAAGCTTCTGCAGCTCGTTCCTCTGCAGCCACAGCGTGTGCAGCTTCTCCATCCTGAGGACAGACATCTCTCACTGATCATTGGCTGGTGGAAGAAAGGGGGTGGGGCTCAGGTTGCCCTCGTCTCCTACCTGTGTATGTCCTCAGGTAGGTGCTGCAGGCGGTTTCCTCCCATGTCGAGCCACTCGAGTGACGGCAGCGAGACCACGCAGTCCGGCAGGATGCTGAAGTCGTTCATGGACAGATCCAGGTGCTGCAGTCTTGTCAGGGTCCGGATCTGAGGACACAGACCAGAACTAACCTCAGATTGTTGGACCTGAAGGTTCAAGTGCTCAGTTGAGTCCGCATTGGTCTGGAGGTTTGATTGAAGTTGACATTTTTGGTTTGAGTTGTGATCTAATCTGTTTCACATCTGGACCAGGTCCGGTCCCGTTCAGGTCTATGGTCAGACCTGGTTGAAAGACCTAGATTTATTGGGTTTACACCTGGTTGAGAAACTGAAGCTGGTTCAGGTCTGGTTCCTGGGTTCCCACCTGGCCTGGAAGCTGGGTGTGGTTTTGGTTTGTGCCAAAGGTTCCAGTCCATACCTGGTCTGGCAGCTCGCTCAGGTCCCGGTTCATGGCCAGTTCCAGTCTCTCCAGACCCTCACAGCCGCTCAGCTCTTCGGGAACAGACTGGATTCTGTTGTAGCTCAGCAGCAGCTCCCGGAGTCGGGTCAGCTTCCCTGAGACCAGAACCAGAACAGAGAGACTGAACTGTGCTGTCAGCTGAACCTGGTTCACATGAAACCGGTTCAATCCCCCCACTTCCTGGCCCAGTCTGGGTCACAGTCAGAATAATGGAATCACTGTCTCACCGATCTGTCTGGGGATCTCTGTGACGCTGTTCCGGGACAGATCCAGAACCAAAAGGTTCTGGAAGCTGGAGATAAAATGAGGAATCTTTAACAGTCCAGTCCGGTGGATCTGCCACTCCTGGACCTGACTGAGCTGGACCAGACAGCCCGGCAGAGACTGGAAACATCAGAGACATGATGGTCAGTTCAGGACCAGGACCAAGACCAGAACCAGTTCAGTCTGCTTATTGTGTTGTTACCTTCCACTCCTCCTGCTCGATTCGGAGGACCAGCCGTCCCTCTTCGGTCTGCAGCTTCTCCTTCAGACGAGCCAGAACCGCCCGGTTCTCCCAAACCCCGACACCGAGTCTGGACCCGACACCAAGAGCAAACAAACAATTAAAACGGAACCAACCGACCCTCCGGCCCACCAGGACACGGTCAGCAGCACAGGGGTCAACGTGGTGCCATGGAGGCCGAGACCCTGCAGGTTTTCTGTCCAACCATCTCTCCACCATCTTCCCTCAAACTGAAGGAGGTGCTGATCATGAAGACCACCTGCTTCAGGAGCCGCTGGACAGAAAACCCCAACACCTGATTCAAATGATCAGCTGATCACCAGCTCTGCAGAAGCCTGATCACCATCCTGATCATGTGAATCAGGTGTTGGAGGACGGACTCATCTAAAACCTGCAGGATTGCGGTCCTCGAGGACCAGGATTGCCCACCCCTGCAGGAAGTGCTCAGGTGAGTGGGTGGAGTCTGACCTGCTGGTGGCTCCGCCCTTGGCCGGCCCTCTCCTCTGCTCGTCCTCCTGCTCCTCCCTCCTCCTCCTGATCCGGGTCTCCCACAGAGCTTTGATGGAGCTCACTGAGCCGCACACCGCCACGTCCAGCATGACCACTACTCCGCCTCGTGATGTCACAGCGCACAGGTGGACAGGTAGGATGACCTCTGACCTCTGAGCAGCAGCCCCGCCCCTCCACAGACCATCCTGTGAGAAACAATCAGCTGCAGCTCGTCAGAAACACATCAACACTGATACTTAAATAACCTTCAAGGCTGAAAGTCACTTCAATTATTAATTAAACTCAATGGTGCAGTAGTGTTAGTAAACAATGTCATAGTACTAGTAAACAGTACACCTGTATTAGTTAGCAGTATAGCAGTATTAGTACACAGTGCAGTACAGTCAGTACACAGTGCAGTACAGTCAGTACACAGTGCAGTACTATAGGTACTGTACAGTATTAGTTCTTTGTTGTCACCTTGTGTCGGAGCAGCAGCAGCAGTCGTCCATGCTGCAGCTGAAATATGACCTCAGACCAGCTGGATAATTTTAACCTCCAGGTCACGTGACCTCCCGATGTCACATGACCCACTGTCGCTTCAACTGAAGACCAGACACGTTTGTAGACTGTAGATTTTTACAGACACACTGTATAAACAGCGTGCAGATATCAGACACAGCAGAGATCCATGGAGACAGACACAGGTTCACTTCAGCTTTATTATTGATTATTGATGACTGACCAGGGCTCAGATCCCAAACACAAAAACCCAACAGTTTATACACTTTTACATTTCACCTGTGGCTAAAACTCAATCACAAAGCAGGAAAACACAGAGTGAGACAAACGGTAAAGTAACATACAGCAACCGACACCATGTGGGTTTCACCCAGCAGCTACCGGGGCGGCGAGGACGTCCAGGGGGAGGAGCCAGAACATCAGGTCAGGACTGGATGGTGAGAACATGTGGAGATGAACGGAGCTGTTTCTACTTCACACAATGTTTGGTCCACAAAACAAACAGGTCACAGGTCAGTATCAGTACCTGATGATAGATACAATGTGTTCCTGTTTCCTGAAAGCTATCAGACCAATCAGAGCAGGACCAGCTGTGACCAGCAGGGGGCAGTACAGCCAATAGTTCAACACAGACAAAGAAGAAACTAAAACTGGTGGAACTTCTCAAGTTACCATCTTCGTGTTGCTTCACTTTGTTAACAGCTGCATGATGAAGACCTCCTCCACCGCCGCCATGTTGGTTGTTGTCAGAGACCTGAAGTCGCCCTCTAGTGGAGATGATCCACAGGAAGGACGTGGACAGACGACTACGTCCAAACGGGTCATTTAATGATCTGCTTGATTATCTGAGAATCTGTCTGATGGAGAGTTAATGAATAAATCTGATGCTGATCCATTACCAGCTGGATCTCCACAGACCACCGGGTCATCAGGAGGAAATAAATCTGTGGAACCACCAGGAGGTTCTGAGCAGAACCAGCCGGGTCCTACCAGCTGACCCTGCACCAGGATCACATCAGCTGCAGCTTCACAGAGATCTGTCAGTTCTAAAGATGGGTCGGGTCCAAACCCTACACAGGACCAGACTGTACCCAGAACCAGGCTGACTGGTCCAGATCTGAGAGGAGGGCTCGACCTGAAAGATTGAGGAGAGGTGGTTCCTGTGCTGACCTGGAAGATGAAGTACTTCTAAGTGGTTCTGAGCCAGAGGGTCCTGACTCAACAAAGAGGACTGACCGGATGGACCAGGCGGGCGCTAACGTGCCAACAGCTGCAGGACTCCTGCTGCAGAGTCTGGACTCGGACTCCAGACTCTGGTTCTGGATGACCTCTCTGAATCCTCGACCCCTGAGTTGACCCTGGGACCGAGCAGGTCGTCCGCCGCTGACCGGAGGTGAAACAGCCTGTGGTTAAACTGAAGCACGAGGAAGTCTGAACCTAAAACCAAACCCAGTCCAGGAGTTCTGAACCCTGGTGCACCTTGATCCCACCACCTACCTCCACCTGCACTGAGTGTGTGTGCTCGTCATGGTAACATCATGACAGCTAGCCCCTCCCCTCCTCCCTCCCGCCACCTTGCTCAAAGGCAACAGGGAAATGACAGTGAGTATGTATGAAGGCCTCGGACAGAAAGACAAAGGTGGAGGGAGGAGGAAGAGGAGGAGGCGGAGTCTGTCAGTGTGGCGATCCGTCCTCCCCGGGGCTGATGGGAAACGTTCTCTCCGTTTATTTGAGGTCCAGCACCATGCTGGCCGGGTTCTCCAGGTACTCCTTCCACAGGTTGGAGAAGCGACACATGGTAGCGCCGTCGATGATGCGGTGATCTGCTGACCAGCTGACATTCATGATGTGAGCTCTGACCACGTGACCAGCAGCGTCGAACCGCGGCAGGATCTGGACAAATAGACGGATGATGTCAGAGGGGGCGGAGATTAATCTGAAAACATCTACGATCTTTGTTTTATCTGTGGATTTAGACCCAAGTCGGACTCCAGCTCACACCTGAAGACCACCGATCACAGGTCACCGAGTCTTCGATCTGAGTTTTTGTTGACTGGGATCTTACTGGTCACTATTTACAAGACTACGACCTGGTCTGGATCTCACCTGGATTTTTCCCAGAGCTCCGATGGCGACCTCCGGAGGAAGAATGACCGGCTTGGCATACGTCCCTCCGATCTGGTTCAGACGCCAAACACAGACCAGGTTATAGTTAGTCCAGCAGGGGTCTACCTCCGGGGGTGCTGCTGAGGTTTGATTGTGTTGTGTTGTGTTGTGTTGTGTTGTGTTGTGTTGTTGTGGACTCACTGATCCAATGTTGGACAGGGTGAAGGTCCCCCCCGTCAGGTCGGAGGCTCCCAGCTGACCCACAGCTCCCAGGTTCTGTAGGCGGTTCAGCTCCTGAGCGATCTGGAACACACTGAGCAGCTGGACGTTCTTCACGTTGGGAACCAGCAGACCCTGACTGGTGTCCATCGCCAGGCCGATGTTGTGAGATGCCTGAAGCACAGAAAACACCACCGTCACCACCGTCACCACCGTCACCACCGACACCACCGACACCACCGACACCACCGACACCACCGACACCACCGACACCACCGACACCACCGACAGCAGCTGCCCCTCCTGCTCCTGAGCGGCTGCAGGAACCACAGCTGGTTGCAGGTGTTCACCTTGTACGTGATGTTCTGGCAGCTTTCGTCCACCGAGGCGTTGAGGATCGGGAAGTGAAGTAGACCGAGGGAGGCGGCCTGAGCCAATGAGAACACGGCATTAGCATCAAACATTTAGCCACTCAGCTCTGACGGCTGCTTTGTCTCTAACGGTCACCTTGATGAAGAACGGCATGTAGCTCAGTTTGACCCCTCGACCCTCTGTGGTGGACTTCAGCTCGGACCTCAGAGCCACCAGGCGGCTCAGGTCGATCTCATCACAGTAACCGAAGTGAGGAATCTTCAGCGCCGCCGTCATCGTCTTCACCATCGCTTTATGGAAACCTGGACAGAGACAAGCACAGGTCACAGTGAGTGGACGTGAAACATCATCGTAAGAACTGATGGTTCAACAGGGACCTCTGACCTTTCAGGGGCTCCGTAACGTCCTTGCCCGTGAAGACAGGTTTGGGTGTGGCCGGCGGTGGTTTTATGGCTGCTGGAGTGCTTGCGGGCCTGGCAGCAGGAGCAGCAGCGGATGGAGCTGGAGTCTGGATCTCCTGGAACGGGGTTGGAGGTAAGATGGCTCCCGTCTGCCTCGCTAGGAAGTTCAGGATGTCCTCCTTCAGGATCCGGCCGTCCTTACCTGTCCCCACCACCTCACTGAGCTTGATCTGCGAGGACAGATCAGAAACAGGCCTTGCTGGGGACAGAGTGGGACAGAACAGTGTGGACAGACAGGGGACAGACGGGGGACAGAGTGGGACAGAACAGTGTGGACAGACAGGGGACAGACGGGGGACAGAGTGGGACAGAACAGTGTGGACAGACGGGGGACAGACGGGGGACAGAACAGTGTGGACAGACGGGGGACAGAACAGTGTGGACAGACGGGGGACAGACGGGGGACAGAACAGTGTGGACAGACGGGGACTCTGGGGTTGATTTAGTCAAAAAGTTGTGCAGACGCCCCAGTGCAGAGACCAGTATCCACTGGACTCCACTGCACACTGGAAACAGGTGGCTGATGGGACCCCTCTTCTAATTGGTCAGTTGTGAACACTGACCACGACCTTTGATTGGCTGTTTGGTCTGATCACTGACACACTGAAGATACCCTGTGGGAGCAGGAGTGTCTGACATGTTGTTTCCTGGAGGCACCGCAGGACTCTGCTCCATCACCTGCAGGGGGCAGTGTGTTGATGTGTATTCATAGTATCTGTTGTATCCTCCCTGTGACCTGGGACCAGCTACTGACCTCAGTCATGTGAAGTTTTAGATAAATATTCACTGACTAAACATTAACATCCAACATCAGCTGCTACAGCAGAATATTATGGTTTGTACAGTAAACCAATCTCATTATCATGAGATTTACTTTGGATTTCTTCAGCGTGTCAGTGAATAAACAGCCAATCAAAGGTCCTGCTCAGTGTCCAGAAGTGACCAGTTGGATCGGCCACTGTTCTGCCTCCAGAGTCTGAAGCAGTGGTGCCCAACCCTGGTCCCCCAGGGGGCCGCTATCCTGCAGGTTTTAGATGTGTCCCTCTTCCAACACCTGATGAAATGATCAGGCTCCTGCAGAGCTGATGATCAGCTGATCACTTCAATCAGGTGTTGGAAGAGGGACACATCTAAAACCTGCAGGATAGTGGCTCTGAGGACCAGGGTTGGGCACCACTGGTCTAAAGTTGCCCGCCGTAAGCAGACCCTGGAGACACATGCAGTGCAGAACAGGCAGTGCGAGCGGGGACACTGGGGACGGAGCGGGGACACTGGGGACGGAGTGGGGACACTGGGGACGGAGTGGGGACACTGGGGACGGAGCGGGGACACTGGGGACGGAGTGGGGACACACTTACGTTGTTTTCCATCGCGAGGCGTCTGACTGCGGGCGTGGCCTGGGTCTTGTGGCCTTTAATCTCCTGGTGGGTGTGCTCCTCCCGGGCCATGGCAGGCGTCTCCACCACGTCCTCCTCCTGGATGACCTCTGAAGCAGGCACAACTTTTACAGGTGGAACTGAGAACTCCAGGAAGACCTGGTTCCAGAGCGGTCTCTGGTGCCGACGTCTCACCTGAACTGGATTCTGTCTCGATGTCGACCAGCGGTTTGCCCACCAGCGCTGTGGCGTCCACATCGTAGTACAGTTTTCTGATGACTCCATCATAGCGGCTGGTGATGGTGACCGACGCCTTGTCACTCTGGACCTCACAGATACTGTCGAACTGAGAAACCTTATCTCCCTCCTTCACGTACCTGCCAGACCAAACACAGGGTTAAACCCCCCACAGGGCACTGGGTAGTGTTTTACTCTCACACACTGGAGAGTTTTTCTGGTCATGTTGGTTGATGTCAGAGACTCGGAGTCTCCTTCAGGTGGAGACACTGCCCAGCGACCAGAGGTGTTGCAGTAGGAGGGTGGTGGTGGAGTCAGGGGCCGTTTCTCAATCCGTGCACTCATGCGGACTTTTGCGGACTCGTGGACTCGTGGACTCGTGGACTCGTGGACTCGTGAAACGTCATCACGCGCGGCCCCAGTCCGGTTCCAATTCAGAGTCCGTTCCTCAGTGAGTCCGCTGCAAGTCCCCGGATATTGGACTCGCTCCGCCCTCTTTTA
>OOFC01043333.1:48943-66304 GCA_900323345.1 Pseudochromis fuscus | reverse complement strand
AATTTTCCCAAACAGCTGGGCATTGTAGTTTTTAGTCAACATTTCTCCAACAATAATAAACTGGGTATTTGTTAAGGACTATTTTCAGAGGTGGACTAGTACATCATCCCAAAGACAGACTGCAAGAAGTTTTTTTTTAACCTCTCGATGTCTTTCTCAGCCTCAAATCCATCCATTCCTACAATCTTTGTAAACCAGTCAACCAACTAATTGATTATTATTTTTTAAAGGGGCTCTACAATTTTCCAAAGGTAACTGGGTAATATAGTTCTTATCAAACCGTCCTCAAAAAATAATAAACCGGGCATTTGATGGGGACTATATTTTGGGATGGATTAACACACATTTGATGCTTGAGTATTGTGGCCCTGAGATTCTGTGATCTACAAAAATACAAGCAGAAACCTAAAATGTTGGCTTCTATTTAAAAATGTTCTTCACAATTTAGTTTTAGTGTAGTTTTAGTGGCATTAAAGTTGAGTCGCCAACTGTTCATCACACATGTTAAAATTACTCTTCCTGGCTTAGTAAAACTGTGACGATTAACAGTAATAAGAAAAGAAACATGCTCCAGTGCACTCAGAAAACTTCTGCCAAGGTTTAATTGCTCTCTTGTGATGAGATGGCACCACCAGCTTGCCCAACACTGTTTCCAATGAATCAAAAAAAAAAGTCATTGAAATCTGTTCAGTAGTTTTTCCATAATGTTGCTAAATGACAGGCAGACAGACAAATGCAGGTGACAACATATCCTCCATGATCTTACTTTGATAATTAAACATGAATCTATGACACACATACACCTAAGGAACATGTCATATCTGTTCCCACGTGCAGCCAGAAATTATTTAATGATATGTTTCTCTTCATGCTCTGTGGACCATGTGTTACACATTAATCTTTCAGGTTTGTCTGTTGCACGGTCTCAGGACTCAAACTAATTTTTCCTCTCTGCTTCTTCACTCTCACCTTGTCTCTGTCACCCCATGTGCCTATCCGAAAAATTACAATGCATCGGCCATGCCCGTGTGAGCCTCTTTGAGAAACTCTAAATTCGCTGCAGATATTGAAGCGTAGAAGCTGAGTTTATTAGTAATGCCAGCCTTGTTGTTGTTCAGTGCTGAACGAATAAGAGGCTTGCAGGGGAGGCTTATCTGTCAGGGTGCACACACACGGGAGCAGACGCACGGCACAATACGGAAACACACAGTCAATACAAAAAGGCAAATATGTCGCCATAGGCTCACACAAAAACCCCCCAAAAAAAAGCCATGGGAGCACGTGTGCAAGCGCAGATAGTGACGCAACAACTGACACATGTGTAACATGTATTAATGAAAGCACACTCATAAAAGTAGAGACACACAAGCTCTCTGTGGTCATGCTGAAGTGCAAACAAGTGAAAGACGATTTAGAGTGATTGTGGCCTTGTCTTGCTGCATGAATAAAAGGTTTGCTGGGAAAGGCTTATCTGTTTGGCAGTGCACACACACACACACAAACACACATGCACACAAGCGCACATGCACACAAACACACATCTACACACTTTTAGAAGCCTTATCTGAGTCAGGGTAGATAACATTGCAAGTCAGAGAGTAAGGAGCAGATTTAGCCATGAAAAGAACATGTACCTGGCTTAGCAAAGTACTCACACAGTCACACACACATGCACACACACACAGATGCACAGCACCCTGGGTCACAGAGCAGATGTTATGACCTGAAGTCACCAGGCAAAGTAAACATGACTAACAAAGCTGTTTTCTTGCTGATATAAATGCACGGGTAAAGGCATATGGTAGAGATACAGGGATGTTTGGTATTTAAATGCATCCAAAGCAACAGTGAGATCTCATAACTGGTTATCATCAAGATAATCATACACAGCTATAGTTGAGTGCATGTTAAAATCAAACAAATTAAGTTAGTCTGCAGATGCTAAAATATATCAAAATATAACATTAATATAGTAACTGAATTGGATGAGTTGTTTTAGGAATTCCTGCTTTCCAAAACTGAAAGGGGTTAAATGTTGAACAAAAGGTATAATGCCAGAGGTCTCCAAAAAACGTTTTTCCATAATGTAAAGAAAGACACAAACAAATAGACAGATTGACATAGCAATGCAACCAAAAGCATAACTTATTTCCTTAATATTTGTCCCTGGGCCCAGGATGTATCATGTGTTGAACACTGAGTTTGTAATAAAACAGTTTGGCCAGTACACTAATGGTGCATTTACACTGGTACCTACTCGCTTCGCTTCACTTCAGTTTTAGCGCATTTACACTGCAAAAAAGTACCTGGAACTTGGTACCTGGTACAACTTTTCGTACCTCCTCTCCTGCGGTTCCAAAAAAAGTACCTGGTTAGGTCGGAGCAGGTACTAAAATCTTATTGGTCGGAATCGTCACATACAAGCATGTTGTATGTTGCATGTTGAAAAGGAAAAATGAAGCTTGGTATTAATGATCATGGGATATACAGAGTGATGTTTTCCTTTCAGCAGTCTGCAAAGCTGCTAGCAAGCTCATTTTTGATGCCAGTCGCTATCATAACAAACATGCACCCAGGAGGTTTGACTGTTTCTACAATCCATCCAAAAACACTTTTATCATTGTTTGTAGAAAACACCAAACATGCACAATAGACACGGTATCATTATAGTTTATTACTTCCTACAAAGAAATGAAACTTCACAGTCAGTTAAGTTAAGAAAATGCTACATTCCTATTGAAATTCATTATGACTTTAACTTCTCTCTGCTGGTGCTAAGATGACTGTAAGGTTCCCCCGTATATGGTGCGTATGCTTTAGTATGAATATAAAGTGTTTCTTAGCCTTATTATTCTTAACAAAGCTGACTGTGTCAGAGCTGTCAAAAGTTTGGCTGCTAATGAACCTCATACTATATCTGCAGATGCTTCCTGCACTATATGACTCAAAAGTATAAAAGGCCAGCTTTAGTGTTTAAGTGCTTCACCAATGGAGTTTTGTTTTTTGTTTTTTTTAATCTTGTGCTTGCAGCCTAACAGATAATGGCATTATTTTATTGTACTTTTCTCTTGTCGGTAATCCCTCTTTGCTATAGTCGGTCCTAATGTCTGTTCTAAAGCAGGTTTGTCTTAGCTTCCCTTAGTCACAGGCTCCAACTGTTTCCAAAATCCATTAAAAACAGTTCCTTGCACACTGCTGTACAGGCAATACAACGACATTATGAGCACTAAATGAATGTCTTAGCTATCATTTTCAAGTATTTACCATTAGGCTGTGTGTAGCTGAATGTACTGTCAGTGAAAGTATAGAGTGATAAGAAGGCACACAGAAAACAAACCACTGCCAAGGCATAATCCAGGTTTGATCTTCACCAAATTGTCTCAGATTTTAGACATTATCACCTTCTATATGTGTGGATATTTTCATAAAAAACCTTGATGATGTGCACCCTCACCTATGGTCACGAGCTTTGGGTAGTGACCGAAAGAACAAGATCATGGTTCCAAGCAACTGAAATGAGCTTCCTCCGTAGGGTGGCCGGGCTCTCCCTTAGAGGTAGGGTGAGAAGCTCAGTCATCCGGAGGAGCTGGGAGTAGAGTCGCTGCTCCTCCGTGTTGAGAAGAGCCAGAGGAGGTGTCTTGGGCATCTAATTTGGATGCCTCCTGGATGCCTCCCTGGTGAAGTGTTCAGGACACGTCCCACCAGTAGGAGACCCCGGGTGGTATCTCGGCTGGCCTGGGAACGCCTCGGGATCACCCAGGAAGAGCTAGATGAAGTGGCCAGGGAGAGGGAAGTCTGGGCTCCCCTGCTTAGGCTGCTGCTCCCGAGACCCAACCGCAGATAAGCTGAAGAAGATGGATGCATTGATGGATGGATGGATGGATGAATGGTTATAATTTATTTCCCCCAAGAGTTGAAACATTTTACTGTTTTCAGTTTGTACCTACCGCTTCCTCCTACTTAATCCTCTCGACTCAACAGAGGTGTTTTGCTTTGTCCTGCTGATTTTCTACTGCGGCTGTCTTTGTTAAAAGATTCTTCTGTTATAAGAGGTAAGGCTTTGGGGAGTTATTTATTTTATTTATTGATTTATTTTGGACATGATTTCATCTTCTGATCAATGAAGGTGAAGACATCTCCTAGGCAGAGGTAACAATGAAGTACCTATCGGGAACTAAGTGATGTTAACAGTACAAAACAACTTTCCTTGACAGCTGTAGGGTTCAACTCACTGTTATACTAATAGTAGTGTAAAATACTGTAAATCAGCTGCCTAAAACTCTGTGATTGAGCAAAACACATCAGGGTTTTGTTTATAATGTACTTAATATCTAACTGTTAGCCTTGTGACGCCAGCGCTGTCTACAGTCATGTGATCTCAAAGTCTAAATAAAGTTTGCTGCCCATTTTGACTGTGAATTCCTTCTTTGCACAACAGATCTGCATGTCCGTGGTGGCATGTTGTCCAAGAGGTTTAAATTACCTCCAGTTTTAGCAGCTATGCTGAATTTAATGAGGGTGAACTCTCATTAACTTGGGTTCCACAACAGGATCAAAAAGGCCAAAGATGGTTTACTCATTAGTCTGAATGAGTGTTAATAATATGTAGATTTGCCTGAAAATGTCAAAGGTTTTTTTTTTCTCTTTTCTTGTTCTTGCAGGTTGATGATAATTATCAGAAAATTTGATAATAGCAAAATTAATTACATTATTGCTAATAGTGTTATGTAGTACTATGCATGCATCAGTGCAACATAATTAAGACTGTGGTCTGAATAAAATTGTGACTAAACATGTGCAGTGTGGATAGATCCTGTTACTATTTTAACACAAGAGGGCAGCAGTTTTTAGTCTTTAGCATCAGTACAGCTGGATTATACTTTTGTAGGTTTGCACTCTGTGCATTTTCTATTTAGTACTTTAAATGTTGCTGCCTCGAACTGTCGGTTATATTGACATCATAACCTTCCCCAGATAGATTATATTTTTGCCTGCATTTGTCCGTCCATCTGTTCATCACATTAAGGAAAAACTACAGAACAGAACTTGATGACAAATTGTTAAATTTTGGGCAAGATCAGAGGATGCCAAGATCAATCCCAGAAATCCAGAGGTTTACACTTTCTTAGTCATATTTTACCGTATTTTCCGAACTATAGAGCGCACCTGTCTAGAAGCCGCTCCTGTCTATAAGGAGCAGGTGTTTGAATTTATTCGAACAGTTTCATGTGGTCCACTCTGACCGGGTCTGATGAGACGAGGCTAAATGTATCGGCGGCACGGAGCTTGCTAGCTTGTAAAAAGCTAACAAGCTTCGTGCCGCCGATACATTAGCCACACCGGTGTTGAAGCCGCAGGGTTCAAAGTGTCGGAAAAAAGTAGCAGCTTATAGTCCAGAAAATACAGTAGGTGGAGATGCTTCATCCTTTGATTTTTGACATTTTGTGATATATTCAGTGTACTAATTTGACACAGTACTGTGTAGAGCAGGGGTCCCCAATCCTGGTCCTCAAGGGCCGTTATCCTGCATGTAATAGATGTGTCCCTCTTCCAACCCACTTCGTTCAAATGACCAGCTCATCATCCAGCTCTGCAGAAGCCTGATAACCATCCTGATCATTTGAATCAGGTGTTGGAAGAAAGACACATCTAAAACATGCAGGATTGCAGCTCTCGAGGACCAGGATTGGGGACCACTAGTGTAGAGATTGCAAATGAATAAATGGATACTAAATCACACACACAATTAGACATTTGTCATCATAAACATATTCAACTGTATTACGTCAAGTTTCTGCTGCCTAGCTGCCTTTATCACTCAGTTAAATGGTTCAGCCCATAGCTAAAATATGACAATTAAAAACTTCAGTAAACAAGTCTCTTGACACAAAAGTGATTACAACCTCCATGTCACCATCCTTACAAGTTAAAGTTCCTGATGATGATTGCTTGACATACTCCCAGATATGACTCCAGACCCTGCAAGAAGCAGGAACATTTTATTTGTGCAAGTTATCTGCCAGTGTCGACCCCTCATGGTCCACCTCTGTCATTTTGTCTTCTGCTATAACTATCTTTAATAGTCCACAGTCCACATTTTCTTTTTTTTTTAATCCATATATACTGTTTCTTTATATTTGCATACATGAATATTCATGAACCTCACAGGCACCATCACTGCTTGTTTGATATGTGCAGAAGACACACAAGCAACTAAGCTGATCAAAGTTGCTGAAAGCCGTTGACTGTCTGCACTTTGTACTTCATTATCATGCTGAAAAACGTTTCTAACATGTGGTTTTCATCATTAAGACTTGGTGTTTTATGTATACTGATGATAGTTTAACACACCTTTAAAGTGTGTTAAGTATTCTCAGTGGATAAAGGATCTAAGGTAAAAAGTTTGTAAAAATTACGTTTTTTGAAATTATGTTGTACTGACACATACTGGCTGAATTGTGTTTAGAGGCAATGTTTTTGTGAATGCATGAAGTGTTGTACTAATAAGGTGCACTGAACTTGTGAAATATATTGAGGTTGGGGTGGATGGTGCTTGACTTCACACTGACAGACAGGGGTTTGACTTCCTTCTGTCGTTAAGCTCAGACAGCAAAAAGCCCTTTGACAGAGGTTACGGGAGGATGATTATGGTAAGATCCAAAAAGATGATTCCTATTGGAAAATGAGAATCTCCAATTTCATTTTCAAGTCTTCAATGAACAATGAACTTATTTAAAAACACCTAACGTGTACATTTCTAGAGCTCTACTGGACATCAACCATTGATTTACGGCATTTGAATGTCGCCATATTGGTTGTTTGGAGCCAGAAGTAGCCATTTGTATATGATGGAAGGAGTGAGGAGGTGGGTCTAACCCTCAAATCCGAGGTCACTGGCTAATATGTATGAGGCTCAACTTTAGTGCTGCTCTCATTGGAGATCAGACCTGTTGATCAAGCTAACCACACGGCTAAGTATTCCTCTTTTTGAAGACTAATATTGACTTAATTATGCTTTTTTTTTTCAGCTGGAACTCCAGAACACTAATAAGAAGAATTAATTTCAGCAATGACATTATGGACTGAGGAAAGAATTTGTTGACTCAGTATTTTGTGAATGAAAATTACAACTTTTGAATTGAAGTCAATTGGAGCCAGAGCTTATTGGAGTCAGCCTCCAGTGGCCGTCGGGAGTATTGCACTTTTTAGCACTTCTGCATTGGCCTAGTTTTTGAGCCTCACTTGCTTTATCCATTTGTGTGAGATCAAACTGCACTGAAATCCAGGAGTTATATGTTTCTGCATATGCCAAAACAAAACTGTTGATATTTATGATGTGTCTAATTTAGGTTGTTTGTTATTACAGTTTTACACTAAGTGGTAGTCCAACAGCTGATCTCCACTGGTGTGGGTTATGTGTTTAACTTGCTGAATGGTTGGACAGGGACATCTAGTGAGGCCAGATTTGTTTCTGTGAACATTTCTGAACAATTACATGCTCTAAATGTTGTCTCTGAGGCTATTACACCCCACTAAGGGAAAATGTGTAGGTAATAGATGCAATGGGAAAAAAAAAAATCCTGGATTGAAGCAGTAAGTCACTGCTGAGTGTGTACTTTCCCGAGCACTCATCTGTGTGCAAAAGGATTTCAGCCAATATGACCTGCTGCCGTCTGCAATAGCCATAACAGCTAATCAATAGCTTGATCCATAGTGACAGAAGGCTAAAGCTCCTGCAGTTTATGTTGATACTGACAGTGCCTTTGTGCTCCCATCTACAGCTTGTGCCTCAGTGGATACAGGATGACACATACACGACTGGGGTTGAGGATTTTGTAGCTTCAGTGGCAGCCGGTCCTATGAAAAATACTGGCTGACCCAGTCGAATTCTGGCAAGTGAAGAGAATTAAAAAGATTAGCTCTGAAGAGTCCAATTTGACAACTGCAAGTTGTGGAATAGCAACAATTTCATGATGTCCGATCAGGTTCAAAGTGTTTGAAAAAGCAAATGTTCTGAAGTAATAAAATATCACCGAAATGTTGCTACCCTACAAGACCTTACAGTACACCAGGCCTTATCTTGAATTGGTTGCTGAATGTCTACCCCTGTGATCACTGATCCAAGTCTCACTGAGAGGATTTCTATCCAGCCATCCAATTATTTCGGTCTTACCACTGTTTCCAACATGGTCCCCAGATGATCAGACGATCAATGCGCTGATCAGCGCCACTGGAAGCCCTCACTTTTACTGGCTTAGAGTGTCAGGAGCATCGGTCAGTGACTGCTTGTGACACTGTGCTTGTTAAAAGCAATGCCCTTGTTATAAATTCTACAAACTGTAGGTAGGAATGATTTTGGTTCAAAAAGACATGACACAAGATTTTAGCAGTTTTTGGAGAGAAGTTGTGATTATAAGATTATGAAAGGGAGGCAAAGATTGGAAGATGATTATGGTTTGAGAAAGTCTATTTACCCTGTGAGCCAGTGTCTGTCCCATATGTTACATTATAACACCATAGAGTCTTTTTTGGACCTCAGCTTAGGTCTACAAAGGGCTTTAAGTAGTTTTTGTTGCCTCGAAATTCACCCATTTACACACACACACACACTCACACACCAATGGAAACAGAGCTACTATGCAAGGTGCTAGCAAACATTGGGAGCAACTTAGGATTCAGTGTCTTGCTCATGTGGACAGCTGCCACCGCCAACCACCATCCTTATGATTGGTTGACCTGCTCTACCACTTGAGCCACAACCCCCCACGTATCTGAAGAGAACACCAATGGATAAACTGTTGTATATTTTGTGCAGATGTAGATATATTTGTTGAAGCTCATAGAATTTCTTACATCTATCAGCTTTTACAAATGATCAGCAACTTCACTGACCACAGAGGTGGATTCATGCCAAATCAGAATGGGGTACCTATGCTTATAAATAGGTGTACTATGGTTGGTTTTACATTCACAACCACTGTTCTTGTATTGATCCACTGGAAAACAGACAGAGGTCTTGATTGATGAAATGTCGAAGTTGTGGAGTCACCTTTCAAAGAGTCACACAGAAGACTTTGTGTATTTTTGAACTGATGAGGCTGCCATGTCTTAAATATGCCAGAACTTTATAAATAGGTTGAAGGGATATTAAGAAAATACATTTAAAGCACAAACATCCAGGTGGGTACATGAAAACACAAAGCTACTCACAGCAACAAATTAGTGTCTAAATATACCAGACAGCAGTTGTATACATTTAATAATAAGGTATATGAATATATATCTCTGCGCAGATAGACAAAATTGTAGCCCTAGGTCAAACTGTATATTTATCAGCCTAAAGGAAATAACAAGTTTTGTACTAGGGAGTGGTGAAATTAAAATAAAATCATAAACAAGTAACAATAAGGAAATAGAAGAAAGGTAAGATGATAAAATAATATCCATGAATGAACAGCAATAACAGGAACTGTAAAAATACAACAATAAATGCAGAAAGAATAGTCTCCAAAGCCACGGTGTCAGTGTTTCGTTTGGAAAAAATAAAACTACATATGTGTAAGTAGGAATTGAAGTTTCCCCATCATGATAGCTGAAGACTCAGAATCATCTTGTTGGTCCTTCATGTACATTTGTTAATGGATCCGGGACAGAGATGTACCACATGTACAGAGAAACTCGTGCTTCAAATTGTTGTGCAAACCACACATAGACTTAAACTCATGAAGAAGTTATTATAAGAGAAAAATCATATCATCAATACAAGAATGAAACTGTGTTGTATGATCTGAAAGTAAAAAAAAATAAAGCTCTGCCCACTTCACTCCACCATTTTTCAAGACAATCAGTAAGTTCAGTGAAAAGTGGGCTGTAAATCTCACCACAGCTCCAAAGTTAAATTTCTTTGTTATGCCAACGCAGACTCTTTTAAGTCTTGGTCGAGGAAGTGGCTTACACAGTATCTTAGGAGGGACAGACTTTGTATCCCAGAGCCATTTGTGCCAGTGGATCCAGTTAAGAGAGGAAGTAGCAGAAAGCAGCAGACTGAGGTTGACTTGGCAGCTTCCAGGTATAAAGATATAAAAAGAACAATGACATCAATAATCTCTGCAGGTAATCAATGAGTCACTGGTGACCAACAATTGAATCAAGCCCCTGCTGATATACTCCATCTTGATGTTGTCATGCTTTGGGCAAGTAAACGACTACAATTAGCATAGCACTTACAAAATGTCCTTTAACCATAACAAAGTGGTATTTCGAGATTGATTATGTCACTGAGTAGACACACAACTTGATGAAAAAAGTAGATGATTGGGCTTTAAATGGTTAACTCATTGTCAATTTTGCACAGTTATAAGCATTAAGCTAACAAATGATTATTGATTTACGTAGGGAGCTATCCTATCAGCTACCTGACAATGTCTCAATGACTTTAACAGCTGTAAAGAGCCAATCAATATACCGATTGGCAGCAGTGGTAGCCTGGAGGTTGGATTTTGTTGGTTTATTGTCGTGAGCAATCACTCTGTGGCACTGAGGTAAGACATGTGGCTGGAAAAGTTTAGCCCCACTCAGGCAGCATTCTGGAGAGGAGCGTTTACATAAGATGATCCTTAAACTATTTGAGTGTTGCAGTTGCTGGACAAAGCACCGTGCCAACAAACCATGCCGACCAGGTCACATCTGTCATCTGAATTCACAAAAAAGGAAACACAGTCAAAACAGTCATTTTATTATTGTAGCTGACAGCTAATTTCAGTCATCCTAAAGTGTTTTTATGAGCCAGTGAAAAGGAATTTTTCAATTTACCACCAAAAGCTGTTCACCTAATTGAATCTCTCCCTTTTAACTTACACCCAACAAATCCATTACACTGTCCAGCAGGAATCTAATTCGGCTTTTATTAAAGGATATGGTGCAGCTCACCCACTTGAAAGATTCTCCTGATTCTTTTAAAGGATAATTCTTATTTATTTGAACGTGGTGTGTTTCCCATTAATGTTGGAATTGGGCTTCACTGACTTATTCACTCTCGCATACTGGTTTGTTTAAACTCAATAGTCAAATACAATGGCGGATTACCTTGTAAACCATTACAAAGATGGTTGAAAGTCATTTAAGTTTCATTGGACCTAGGGTTTTTATTGGAGTATTTTTTTTATTGCAACTAGAGTCCACAGAGTCAAATGGAAGTTGAGATTCAGAGGATGGAGGCAGTGGAAGAAAACAGCAAGATGTCATGTGACACAACACATCTCTAGAAGCAGATGGCTGTACCACTGTTGTACCGACCAAGGAGGAACACTTTGTCTATAAAGAGTGAGATTTGTTGATGCCAAACACATGAAGAAATTTCAAGTCTTGAGCTGTGTCACTACAGCTAATAAATTTGAAAAACAATGCCATCACAAAAATTATGTTTCACTCAACCAACATCTACTGGAAGAAAAGACCAACACCCTTGACCAAAGACTTAGCCGTTCATATGGTGAGCAGCAGGTAAACAGTGATGTTATGTGGTGGATATTTCATTTGCTGGGACCCTTCAAGCACAAACATGCTTAAGCAAAGGTGTCTACAGCCTCACTAGTAAACATATTGTTGTGAATACTGTACACCAGGTGACCAAATGCGGGGGGATTATGTCAGCCAGTAAGTTGCCCTGGATGGAGATCCCTGATGTTATTATAGTCAGTCCAGGTCAGGGGTCTGCGATCCTGGTCCTAGAGAGCCGCTATCCTGCATGTTTTAGATGTGTCCCTCTTCCAACACCTGATTCAAATGATCAGCTCATCATCAAGCCCTGCAGAAGTCTGATAACGATCCTGGTCATTTGAATCAGGTGTGTTGGAAGAGGGACACACCTAAAACATGCAGGAATGTGGCTCTGTAGGACCAGGTTTGCAGACCCCTGGTCCAGGTGGTTCATTTCTGTGTCCCAGTCTGTGCTGCTGGCAACACTGTTTCGTACAACTCTTCATTTCCCTGATTTTCTACAATGGAAATGAAGAATGCTTAGTAAACAGGAGCCATAGCAACATATTAACAGTACTAATTCAGTACACACCAGGTTAAAATAAACCATACTTATTATCCTTTATTGTACCTAATTCAGCAACCCCCCTTGAACTTTCAGACTGTTTAAACCCCAGCAAACCCATGAATTAAAGCATCTGTGAACACAACAAATCATCTGGTCTTGAATTTTGTTTTCACAAATACTGATTAAAGTGGTTTTAAAAATTCCACCCCATTGCTTTAAAGGTTAACCAGCACAAAAACTGATTACAGAGAGACACAAATACAAACTGTGATAAACCTAAAATGAAATGCTCTTTTTTCTTTGATATTTCCTTCTGGTCCAGGGATCCAACCATAGACCACCCAGTCACCTCACTTCAACCGACCACCAGTGGGCTTATCAGTGCCCGGCAGAAACCCCATATCAGCAATTCAGTCTTTTATGAAGCTGAGAACTGATAAGGTCTCCCAGATGTTAGCAGCTCTCCTGTGAACTCCTGCATCTGATAGCAGCTGCAACCTAGACTCAGAAATAATACTCATGTCTTGAGTGTCATGTCTTGCAATCTGGATGTATGTTGGTCAGAAGTAAGAATCAAAATCAGTTTGTCCCAGAATCATGTTAGCTAATGTTTTTTACCTTCATTGGTTTGTTCATTTGTTCATCAGCAACATTATGGAAAAACTCATGAATAGATCTTGATTAATCATTTTTAAGATTTCAAAATTGGGTCTCAAAAGTGAAGCCATGGAAAAATGGAAAAAAGTGAAAAGACCCAATGGTCACTAGAGCAGGGGTACTCAATCCTGGTCCTCGAGGGCCACTGTCCTGCATGTTTTAGAGGTGTCCCTCTTCCTACACACCTGATTTAATGACCAGGATCATTAGCAGAACCGTTTTTCAATATGCGTACTTGTCCATACTTACGTTCTCGCGTACTCTTGAAACGTCATCAATCGGAGAAGTAGTACTGTTCCAATTCAAAGTACACATCTGGCTGAGAACGCATGAAATACCCGGATGTGTTCTCGCTCCTCCTTAATTATCGAGCCTGCATCAGACCAGACTTGTGTGGACTTGGGGAAGCCAAATAACCCATAATGCATTTTGCAACAGCGAGCGGAGATGTGACATCAACAAGTATGCTCTCATTCCAATCGCACTTTAGCCTCGGCGTGTTCTCGCTTTCCCGCAAGTCAGTACTTTAGAGTCTGACTTGCAGGTACATTCTCACCAAGTACACGGGTACTTGGCTTTTGCAGAGCTTGATGATGAGCTGATCATTTCAATCAGGTGTGTTGGAAGAGGGACACATCTAAAACATGCAGCATAGCGGCCTTCGAGGACCAGGATTGAGTACCCCTACACTAGAGGCTGACTCCAAAAACCTCTGGCTCATACTGACATCAATTCAAACATCCTCAGTTGTTAAATAGTCAATAGTCATTCTGTCATTGGCTAAAATCAACTCTTATAAGTGACTGAGTGAAAGACAAATATTTAGCTGTGTGAATAGTTTGATTGAGAGATCTGGTATCCAATGAGACCAGACCTGATCTCAGTCTCATCCACATTAGATAAGTGTCCTCACGTTCAAAGGTCAGACCCATCATTTCACTCTACCCTTCATGTCCAAATATGGTCACTTCTGGCTCCAAAAAACCAACATGGCTACGTTCACAGACTGAAATCCTGGCTTCGCAATGTGAGTCCACAAATCAATGGGTGATGTAAGGTTAGCTTTGTCCGTTTTATATACAGTTTATGATATTCCCCAAAGGACAAATGATTTTACATTCTGTGCAACATCAGAGGATGGGGACGGCACATAAAACATAAACGCTGGAAAATCCTCATCTCTTACAGCAGGTGAATGTTCACCAAAGTCAAAACTATGTCACATCTTAATGGAGTATGTTGAAAATCTAGGATAAAAATGTAGACTCAGAGACTCTTTGGTGAAGATCAGACTTGAATTCTGCCATGGTGTGCTCTGAAAATAAAAAAATAGATACACTTTTTTTCAAGATGAAGGCCATTCACAAACTGCATGAATATACTGCCTGTGCTTATCCTCCTCCCCTCCTTCATTTACACGGGTCTGTGGAGGGACACAGAGAGAGTCAGTAACCTCTATCAGCTTCTCTCATTCTTTCACTTGGAGAAATGGCGACAGAGAAGAAGAGAGACAGATGGTTGAGAAAATGAAATCTCAGGGAGGTGATTTATATTTGGTCTTATTGTACTGTAGACTTCTAGATGAGGATGGCAGCCCCACTTTCTTTTTTATTTCTCTCCTGGTCGATGATCACAATGACTGACGAGCAGAGCGGGGGGGGGCGAGGAGAAGAAGGCTCACAACATCCGATCTGACAAATGAGAGGAAAAAAAAAAAACTTAAAAATTAATAAAATATTTTTTTTAATTCTTGTTTTGGCTCATGATGGAAGGAAGTTGCCTCCATACAGGGAATGAAAGCGGTTTTCAAAGAGCAACTTCCATGAAGCAGGTTTTAAGCTGCTGTCAAGTGAGAGGAGGTTCTCAAAGCACCGTACGGAAATAAGCTAATTTGAACTTCAAAATAAAAGCCAGAGTATTTACACAAGCATTTTGCAAAACGCATGAAGTAGAGTTGGGGGGTCATGATTATTGGTCTCTTCTGGTTTCTTTATTCAAGTTTGTCAAGTGTTACTGCACTGAATATATAATGAAGCACCTAAAATGATAAAGTGTATAATGTGCAGATGCTAAAATTGGCATTAAACTGTTTTGTTTTTTTTGTCAGATTTATCCAGTAATCTTGCAGCAGCATGGTTGCCAGAGTGAAGTTTGGACACAGCTTATATTGGCTATGACAGAAATGCCAAAAATCATAATAATCTTACTGCAGAAAATAAAAGCATGATAACAGATTATTTTTGTTTTTTGTTTTTGATAGACTAAGGCTCTAAATTTCAAAACATTATTAAGGTGCTAGATGCAAAATTGAAAAAAAAACAACCACCTGACAGTTTTTTTTCTTTTTTTTTTGTCAATGGTAACACCTGGAATAGAGTCAATGAAATTTTAAGAGGGGAGGAGATAAAATAAGGATATTACATTTTCGGGCACAACACAAACTCACAGGATGGTGTTCTTTCTGAAAAACAACACACAACCAAACAACCAACATAACACCCTTGTTGGAGGTAAATTCAAAAAAGTAAAAACTAGAAAAGAAAAACTAGATTTCACCCATGGGGAGCTGTTATGTTGTCTTTTTTCATATACAAACATCCACACGTACACATATGCTTAATATTAAAGATAAATGAAAAACAATTTAACAGTAGTATGTAACAAATTTCCTCCCAAATTATACTAGCATAGAACCTGGCCATTCCTGTGTCACTTGATACTGCTGAGACTCTGTCCTTTGAGCTGAGTATTTTGTAATGACCAATTCGTCCTGTAGACCAGTGGTTCCCAACCCTGGTCCTCGGGGACCACTATCCTGCATGTCAGGATCGTTATCAGGCCTCTGCAGAGCTTGATGATGAGCTGATCATTTGAATCAGGTGTGTTGGAAGAGGGACACATCTAAAACAAGATAGTGGTCCCCGAGGACCAGGGTTGGGAACCACTGCTGTAGACATACTCAATTTAGACTAAAAAGTCTAAATTGAGGGATGTTTTTCAAACTCCAGACAGTTGCACAATCACACATTATACAAAATTCTCCCACTTGTTTCACTTTGTGGACGGCACAGTGGTGCAGTGGTTAGCACTTGTGCCTCACAGCAAGAAGGTTCAAGGTTCAAATCTCAGCTCGGGCCTTTCTGTGTGGAGTTTGGATGTTCTCCCTGTGCATGTAGGTTTTCTCCGGGTACTCTGGTTTCCTCCCACAGTCCAAAGACAGGTTTGTTAGGTGAATAGATTGAACTAAATTGACCATAGGTATGAGTGGGAGCGTGAATGGTTGTTTGTCTATATGTTAGCCCTGCGATAGGCTGGCAACCTGTCCAGGGTGTACCCCGCCTCCTGCCCGATGACAGCTGGGGTAGGCTCCAGCCGACCCCTGCGACCCAAGTATGGAGAAGCAGGTATAGAAGATGACTGACTGACTGAAGTTAAGACAGATTGAGGAAAAGCTAATAAAACAAAAATAAGTAATTCTTCTTTAGAAAGACACTTTCTGAAGTTTGTGATCATCTAATCTCAGACAGCACAATCAATCATTATTTTCATCTGTGTGAAAGAAATTAAGTTTTCCTTGAAACTGGCTGCATAATCATGTTCCATAAAGAACTAGAAAAGCACTCGGAGAGCGCAGACCTCCGCCAAGCACTGTTAAGGCCAATTGATACTTTCCGCGTCCGCATGTCCACGTTGGTGCACGAGGGTCCGCGTCACCTAAATGTCATGGAACACGTCAGGAAGCGCTCGAGTGGACAGGCGCGGAGGCATCTGTGCACAGCTCCAAAAATGTGAGCGCGTCACCTGGGCGTGGAGGGCGTGACCAACTGCACTGCACTTGCGCTAGCATATCAAGATGGATGCCTTCGAGGAGAGACTTTGCGAGGAGAATCCTTAAAAAAATTCCTGGATCCAGACGGTGTTGCGGATCACCCCCAAAATGAAATCAGTTCTTCCTCTTCCCACTTCCAACATATCCTGAAAATTTCATCAAAATCCGTCCATAAGTTTTTGAGTTATCTTGCGCACAGACAGACAGACAGACAGACAGACAGACAGACAAACAGATAAATGCCGGCAAAAACATAACCTCCCTGGCGGAGGTAATAATTCTTTACATTTTAATTAGCATTTCTAGTTGAGCCCTGAGAACAACACAATCCTGCCGTTCCCGTTGCTCACAACACAATCCTGCCGTTGCTCAGCCATGGAGCCATGGAGCCATGGCTGAGCAATGGCAGGATTGTGCATGAACATGTCTCCATGTGCATGAACATGTCTCCATGGAGACATGGCTGAGCAACAGCATGGCTGATGCAAACGTGGAGCTACCTGGATTCCACCTCGTGAGAGCAGACCGGAACTGTTAAAAAAGCGGCAAGAGGAAAGGAGGGGGACTTGCGCTGTATGTCAACAACAGATGGTGCAACCCAGGGCATGTTACAGTGAAGGAGAGGATCTGCTCCCGGGACACCGAATGGTGAGTCTACGGCCGTTTTACATACCGAGGGAATTTTCTCACACCATCCAAGGTGACTACAGGTATGAGGAAGTTAAATTTAAGACTTTTTAAGACCTTTTTAATACCACCTTAAAGAAAATTTAAGACCAAACTTGCGATGGAAATATGGCCCAAATATTCTTTTACAATTAAAGGCATT